>CM035161.1:79596436-79847808 GCA_020205615.1 Panax quinquefolius | reverse complement strand
TGAGAGAAAAATATTGGGAGTTGAGAGTGGTGCTAGGTGGCCTAAGAATTCTGGAGGTTGCAAAGGAGTTAGCAAGCAAAGGGGTGAGACTCTAGCAAGATTAATCCAAGAGGAAATTTCATCCAAAAGGTAAGCTTCAAACCATTTCTTATGTTATGAGAAAACTAGTAAGAAAATTAATGTATAAACATGGTAGATGGTTTGTTTTGACTTGGTAATGTCATGCTAGGGTTTGTTTCTGATATGTGGTAGTAAAGAGTGAAAATTCTGGTTTAGTAAATGCTCTAATTCATAGAAAGTCAAGAAATCATGCCATGTATGCTAGCTATTTGATAAAATGCCTCTTAGATGCTAATTTGATGAAAACATGAAAAGTTAGAGAATTGAATGGTTGTAACATGTGTATATATGTTATTAGAAGTGGTCTGGATAATAGGAATCAAACCCATGCATGCTAGAATCAAAATCATGATTTTCTCAAAAGTTGGGTTAAACTAGTTTGCATGATTTTTTTAGGATTTGTGGTTACTCGAAATCATGTCTTAGATAATCCATTTGGTGCATGTAATAATTTTGTAAAATAGTATGTAACATGAGGTAAAACATGTCCAAATTTCATTCGGATCGAAGCTATATTGAGTGAGATTTGAAAATCGTAAGCAAACATGTTAGAAACCCAAAAAAAAAACTCGAATCTATCGACCCTAAAGACAAAATTTGGTGCTAGCTACAGTTTCCTTAAAATTGTGGGCTTTTGGGTTATTATAGTACACCTGAATAAGTTTTTACTGACTAATTCGACTTGAGCAAGGAGTTATGACATTTCAAAGTAGTTGTGTCAAATCTATCCAACAAATTGGTGCAAGATCCTCTTTCACGGATTTTCCGGAATTTTGTGCTTGGAATTTGAAGATGGTCCATGAGCGAAAGTTGTAGCCCCAGAAGTTAGCTTCGGCGTGGGCACAAGAGTCGCTCAAAAATGTTTTAAAACGAATTAGTTATGACTGCTTTTAGCGAGATATGGTAAAGCTGAGAAAAAAATGTAAAAGCTGTTATGTTTGGGCATTTTAAGTTCTGTTTTGGGCTGCCTATGATGTCTAAAATGGGTGGCATATATTTTCTAAATATATTCTCTTATGATGTTTATAGCATATCCAATAGGAGACCCTTATACTTTCAAACTAGATTGTGTATGAATGGTGATTAACGAGACATATGTAATTAGGTTACGTGAAGGTTAATTAGTAACGTGTATTGTAGCAGGCTCATTAGGCAAGTTTCCTAACCCAAATTTCTTTTGGGTATTTATTAAATCCTTACTAATATTATCGCAGTAAGGGTAAGTATTGGACTTGTGTTAGTTATTTATTCATGCAAGTTTCTTCGTTGAAAAGTCATACAAATTCCAATTATCTTGCAAGCTTTTCAATGGTTATTCAGTTATTATTCTAACGGCTATGCTTTTAAGTTTCATGTCATCATAGAACTGTTTCTATGTATAATCCTAGCCTTTGGTTCCGGCTAGTTATTATTGATGAAAAATGATTTAAAACACATCTTTCGAAGCTATTGAATGTTTACCAATCCAAGTTGACTTGGTGAGATCTCGCATGATTACTAAGATGAACAACCCGAATGAACGGGTAAAATAGATGTCGGGCAAATAGTCCCATTTATGCTTATGCATTTTAAACTTAATACATGTGCACAATGTAGGGTACAATGGGCTGATCACTGGCGTGATTTGTAGAGACCCGTTCTGATCTATTTGATTGTTAAACAAATCGATGGTTTTGATGAAAGAAATATGTTAGTGGTATTTTACACCCCTTAGTATGATATTGAAAATTCTTAAATTTCCATTCTTGATGTTCCTATTTAACACTTGATAATCTTTTTCAATCTGTTTAGGTTTAGTTATTCAACTGCTTTTTCCTCGATGTATGTTTTCAAATTTCTGTATATACTTGATGGGAAATTCGTGCTCATTCTTGTTTAAACCTTTTAGTTAAGGGTGAGAAGGCTGAGGGTTCGGGCAAGGACAAGGGAAAGTCCAAGATGAAGTGATGCTAATGATTATGTAATAAGTTAATTATTTCAAGATATGTGTAATGTAGCGATAAACGCTAAGACTAAGTTCGAAGATGTTTTAAGGTTGTAAAGACTTGGGATTTTATTTCGACTATTTGTGTAATGGGTAATATAATATTATTATTATTGTTAAAGTTTACTTAGATAGATGATGTTGTATGTTGTATCGTGAGCACCAAGTCCCGTGAATCGATGTTACACTGGATTTGGGGTGTCTCTGAGTTGGTATCAAAGCCTTAGGTTATAAACCTTAGGTGGGGAACCTTGGGCTATAACCTTAGAGAGAGTTAGTGGAGATGATAGGGAGATGAACTCACATAGAGTTATACGTGTAGTGTCAAATCTATTTTCTAAAAACAAAATCAATATCTATTTTTCTAATTGAGTTGCTTTGTGTTTTGATTATAGGATGTCAGGAGAAGAGGAAGTTAGAGATATTCATGTAGTAATTGAAGAGAGTTAGTGACGGTGTACGAGAGCTATAATGAGGCAAAGAATCGAGTTAGACCCGGAGGAGTATCTGGAAGAGGAAGAGGAGCCCGAGGAGGACCTCGAGGAGGTACCTGAAGACGCTATGCTGGATGAGTTGATGGACAGGATCGTCGAACTGGACGACAAGGTCCACGAGTTAGAGGAGCTGTATCAGGGGGAACAACAAGCTGCAGCTTTGCTGGGAGCATTGGTGGACCACCTGGTAATTAGGAATGGGGATCTGGCTGACAAGCTGCGGGTTGAAGGCCAGAAGTCGGATAGGCTGAAGGATGAGAGGGATGCTATCAGAACCCACTTGGGATATACCATTAATGGGTTGGAGTCGAGGATTCAGAGTCTCCAACTTGACAAGCAGATTATTACCACTTTCTGGGGAGATGAGAGAAGAGACCGTATTAGGGTGAGAAGCTACTTAGGAGAGTTGGAGGGAGAAGTTAGAGACAAGAAGGTTAAGATAGACAAGATGAAATACGTGTTTAAGTCGGCACATGGAAGGTTCCAGCATAGGGTGCGTCACTTTGCACGTGAGGAGCGTCGGTCTGGTCGGGTTATAAGCCGAGAGATGGTGAAAGAGATAGCGGATGAGGAGCATGAGGACGCCATTAGGCGGGGTCTTTAGTTATTATGATAAACTTTTTCCTAGTAGCAAATAAAATGCTTATCTATGTAATAAGAAGCTTGGTTTCTGTTTTTACCAAGTGATTGATGCCACGTGATGTAAATGGCGTAATGCCATAAAACGATGAAATACTTTGAGTATTATGTTTATAAATAAATATGTTTTTATTTAAGTATGGATGTGATGGTTCAGTTTTTACAAATTATATATGTTGTAGAGTAAGTTATGAGATAATAATATTAAGTTCATTTTGAACAGATAGATGGCTAGAGGAAGACGTCGCCAAGCACCCGAGGGTCGACGCAGAATCTTTGGGATCCATTAGAACCCTATCTGACGGTTTGTAGACATGTTAGTGGGGGCACTTCAAAATCGAACCTCGAATGTCAATAACCCTCCAAGTGGCCCTGTGGCACACTTTAAAGACTTCAAAAGCGGGACCACCGAGTTCAAAGGAACTCACAGAACCCATGAAGCCCAAACTTGGGTTAAGGAAAGCAAAAGGCATTCGCTATCGCCCGAAAGTAGAGAGGCGACCGGAAAACTATCTTCGCCCGCGTATATCTTTGAAAGGTGAAGCCAACCACTTTGGTGGGAGGTAAATCGGACCGAGAGCTAGAGAAGGTGTGATACCTTGGGAAGGGTTCAAGAAAATCTTTTCGAGAACTATTTTCTGTTAGTATCTTGAGTCGCATGGAGATGCTATTCCGGAGTGAAACAAGAAGATAATGATCTGCGCAGAAGACGCCAAAGTTTAACGAGCTGGCGAGGTTCGCACCTCATCAGGTCAACACTGAGGAGAGAAAGACGAGGAGGTTTGAGCAAGGCCTCAAACCATGGCTATATAATGAGACTTTCGGTCTTTTGTGAGACGAGCGGTTTCGCGACTCTCCGGAGAAAGCTATAATTCACGAGGCGGAAGTGAAGCCCTAATGAAGTTCAACAAGGAGAAAAAGAAGAAGATCAAGGCGGAAAGTGGAGAGTGGAAAGAAGAAGAATTGACAGTGCAAATAAGAGGAAGTGGAACAGCAACAACAATAACAACAACAACAATAATGTCAACTCGGGAAACCCTGGGGACAAATTAGGGGAAGTAAAAAAGAGGACTGAGGCGTGCAAGGAGTGTGGAAGGAATCACTCGGGGGTATGTCTAAAAGGGAAGAATGTCTGTTTCAATTGCGGGCAGGAGGGGCACATCTCTCCCAACTGATCTGCACCGAAGAGAAATGGATGTTTCAACTGTGGAGCATTAGATCATCAGGCGAGGAGCTGCCCAAAGAAAAACTCAACAGGAGGAAATGGAGGGAGGGGACCAAGCGGTGGAACTCTCACAATTGGTGGACCACCAACTCAGAATCGACCAACAGCAAGGACTTTCAACATGACGGTTCAGGATGCGGTTGCATCCAAGGACGTGGTTTCAGGTATCATTCCGATCAATGATATATCTGCTTACATATTATTTGATTCGGGTGCTACTTGTTCCTTCGTTTCGCATGAATTCTCCCAACGACTAAACTTACCTCAGGAAGAATTAGAATATCCTATGAACATAGAAGTTGCTAATAAGGAAGTCATTCCTGTTAACCATGTCCATAGGAACTGCGTTGTAGATATCAGGGGATATAAGTTACCTGTGGACTTAATCCCAATTCAATTAGGAGAATTTGATGTAATTCTAGGGATGGATTGGTTATTTAACCATGGAGCAATGATAGATTGCCAGAAAAAGTGTATAAACCTTAAGACTCCCGAGCAGTCGAAGGTAGTGTTCTATGGGAGTAGGTCGCCAAGACTCTCGAGCTGTCTGATGATGATGCAAGCAAGGAAGTTACTAAAAAATGGATGTGTAGGTTATTTGGCCCATATCGTCGATACTCATAAAGTAGGGTTAGAAATGGGATGAGATACTGTCAGTGAATGAATTTCAGATGTATTCCGGAAGAATTGCTGTGTCTTCACGGAGGAGAGAGGTCGAATTCGTTATAGATTTAGTACCGGGAATGGCGCCGATCTCGAAAGCCCCGTACAGAATGGCACCGGCAGAGTTGAAGGAGCTGATGGTACAGTTACATGAATTATTGGATAGGAAGCATATTCAACCGAGTGTGTCTCATTGGGGAGCACCAGTGTTGTTTGTAAAGAAGAAGGACGGGTCGATGAGACTGTGCATCGATTATCGAGAGCTGAACAAGGTGACGATCAAGAACAAGTACCCGTTACCTAGGATAGATGACCTGTTTGATCAGTTGAAGGGAACAAAATATTTTTCCAAAATCGATTTGACGACGGGGTATCACCAGTTGAAGGTGAGAAAGGAGGATGTACCTAAGACAGCGTTCAAAACTCTTTACGGTCACTATGAGTTTCTGGTAATGTCGTTCGAGTTAACAAACGCGCCAGCAGCGTTTATGGACATGATGAATCGGGTATTCAAACAGTATTTAGATAAATTCGTAGTTGTGTTCATAGATGATATCCTCGATCTTTTCCAAGACTCGGGAAGATCATCTTTGAACATTTAAGATTAGTATTGGAAGTATTGAGAAGGATAAATTATACACAAAATTTTGAAGTGCGAGTTACGGTTAGAAAAATTCAATTTCTGGGTCACGTGATCGACAAGGACGGAATCTCTGTGGATCCAACAAAGGTGGAAGCGGTTCAGAATTGGGAACAACCAAAGACACCGACGGAAGTAAGAAGTTTCTTAGGATTGGCGGGCTACTACAGGCGGTTCATTCAAGATTTTTCGAAGATAGCATTAACATTGACGAAATTAACGAAGAAGTCGGTGAAGTTTGTCTGGACTGAGAAGTGTGAAGAGAGTTTTCGAGAACTCAAGAAGAGATTGAGTGAGGCACCGGTGTTGTCGTTACCAGACGATACAGGTGACTACGTGATTTTCAGTGATGCGTCACACAAGGGGCTTGGCTGTGTGCTTATGCAACATGGTAAAGTCATTGCGTCGCATTGATTGCTGAAAGATTATGAGAAGGGATATCCTACCCATGACCTGGAATTGGCAGCGGTAGTATTTGCCCTCAAGATTTGGAGACACTATTTATATTGTGTGAAGTGTGAAATATACACGGACCATAAAAGTCTGAAGTATATTTTCACGCAAAAGGAGTTAAATATGAGGCAGAGGAGATGGTTGGAGCTAATAAAGGATTACGATTGCGATATTTTATATCATCCGAGGAAAGCGAACGTGGTAGCGGATGCGTTAAGCAGAAAAGGCTTGGTAGATTGGCAATGCTAACAGCTCAGGAGGAGTTAATCAAGGAGATGGCCAACTTGGAGCTAGAGATAAAGAGGCCGAGAGAGCCGGATGGGAAATTATTCGCGGTGGAGGTTAAATCCGACTCTATTGGACAAGATCAAGGAAGCACAAGGCGATAATGAAGAATGTGAGAAAATGAAGGAAAGAATTTTCGACGGAGAGGAGCTTAAATTCAACATGGGTGGTGATGGTCTGTTAAAATTTGAGGAGAGAATTTAGGTTCCATCGGTATCTGAGTTAAAGGAAGAAATCTTGCAGGAAGCTCATAGTTCAAGTTACTCAATCCACCCGGGAAGCACAAAAATGTATCAGGATCTTCGTCAACATTATTGGTGGTCCAATATGAAAAGAGAAGTCGCAGAGTGCGTCATCAAGTGTTTAACGTGCCAGCGGGTTAAGGCAAAACATCAGAAACCGAGCGGGTTACTTCAACCATTAGAAATTCCGGAATGGAAGTGGGAGCATATCACGATAGATTTTGTGGTAGGACTTCCAACTACGCAGAAGGGTTACGATGCAATGTGGGTGATCGTCGACCGATTGACCAAGTCAGCGCATTTCTTGCCAATCAAGATCAGATATACCTTGGATCAGTTGGCTAAACTTTATATCAAAGAGATCATATCCAGGCACGGTGTACCAGTTTCAATTGTGTCAGATCGCAATCCGCGGTTCACAGCGAACTTCTGGAGAAGTTTTCAAGAACGCATGGGAACGATTCGAGGTCGAAAGCACCGCGTATCATCCTCAAACAGATGGGCAGAGCGAGAGAACTATTCAAACGTTAAAGGACATGCTGAGAGCATGTGTGATGGATTTCAAAGGGAGTTGGGATGACCACCTACCGTTGGTGGAATTTGCATACAACAACAACTACCATGCGAGCATCGAGATGCCACCTTATGAAACTTTATATGAAAGGAAATGCAGAACGCCATTTAGTTGGGATGAAGTAGGAGAACGTCATTCGCTAGGGCGTAATTGGTACAGAGACCATGGATGTGATCAAAACTATTCGAAAGCGAGGCTAGTGAATGGCTCGGGATCGTGAAGAAGAAATATGTTGATCGACACCCAAGCAACAACGAGACTTGACGACGTCGGCACTTATGTGTTTTGAAAGTATCACCTTGGAAAGGAAAATGAGATTTGGGAAGAAGGGAAAACTTAGTCCGCATTCATAGGACCCTTTGAAGTTTCAAACGAAGTCGGTGAGGTAGTTTATGAAATAGCTTTACCTCCGGAGCTAGAACATATACACAACGTATTCCACATTTCAGTCTTAAAACCATATAAGCAGGACTACAAGCATGTCATAGAGTATGAACCCATTCATTTCGAAAAAGACATAACTTACGAAGAGGTTCCAGTGCAGATAATTGATAGAAAAGAACAAGTGTTAAGAAATAAAATAATACCTTCTGTTAAGGTAATATGGAGGAGCCACAACGCCGAGGAGGCTACGTGGGAACTCGAAGAGAAAATGATGAAAAACTACCCTAATCTGTTTGTTTGATGTGTAATGATTCCGGGGACGGAATCCTTATAAGGGAGGGTGAATGTAATATCCTAGATTTTTCCATGTAATTAAACAATTACAATAAATAAACTTATGTGAAATTCTTACGTGACAATTATTTTTAGATTACAATTATTTTTAGATGAATTATTTATTTTTATTATATGTTATGTGATAAGATGCATATTAATGGTTGTTACGGTTAGGCCAATTATTTAAATTGGTTATGGATGGAATTTAATTCTAATTAATTTCGTGGGATGACTTACAAATATGAGTTTGAGTTTGGAGCGGAATTTAGAGACGCGGTCTGCGTATTTGAGTCCGAAACATCAAAATTAGTCAGGAGAGATTGTAACCACAAAAATGTGTCACGGTTAACTTTTTGGTCAAAGTCAACTGGTTGACTTTTTTGGAGAAAAAGTCAACTACGAAATTTTGAAGTTGAGTTTGACGAAACGGATAGTTCCATGACGTTCGGGACGTCGACTTTAGTAGGAATCAATATAAGTATCGAACACATTCGACTACGAAGGGCAAAACGGTCAAAATTATTATTTGATTAAAAGGTTAAATAATATTTTCATTTAACAAGATCAGCAGCTGGGGTACTTGGTGACCATTAAATTGGGACAAGAGAGGAGCATACGTATATTGCATGATAGCCAAGAAGGGAGTATTTCATTTTATTCCTTAAACAAAAAAAAAAACTCTTCAATTTCTCAAACTCCCACTTCCCTATTTAATTAGCTAGACTAATGAAGGCAATTGATGGTGGAATGAGTTACGAATGGGAGGGGCTCAAGTTATATCAACTCTCATATACATGTTTTTTCCTTCCCAACTACTTCTTCACTTTGCAAAGAAAATTCTACGTGAGAGAAAAATATTGGGAGTTGAGAGTGGTGCTAGGTGGCCTAAGAATTCTGGAGGTTGCAAAGGAGTTAGCAAGCAAAGGGGTGAGACTCTAGCAAGATTAAACCAAGAGGAAATTTCGTCCAAAAGATAAGCTTCAAACCATTTCTTATGTTATGAGAAAACTAGTAAGAAAATTAATGTATAAACATGGTAGATGGTTTGTTTTGACTTGGTAATGTCATGCTAGGGTTTGTTTCTGATATGTGGTAGTAGAGAGTGAAAATTCTGGTTTAGCATATGCTCTAATTCATAGAAAGTCAAGAAATCATGCCATGTATGCTGCCTATTTGATAAAATGCCTCTTAGATGCTAATTTAATGAAAACAAGAAAAGTTAGAGAATTGAATGGTTGTAACATGTGTATATATGTTATTAGAAGTGGTCTGGATAATAGGAATCAAACCCATGCATGCTAGAATCAAAATCATGATTTTCTCAAAAGTTGGATTAAACTAGTTTGCATGATTTTTTTAGGATTTGTGGTCACTCGAAATCATGTTTTATATAATCCATTTGGTGCATGTAATAATTTTGTAAAATAGTATGTAGCATGAGGTATAACATGTCCAAATTTCATTCGGATTGAAGCTATATTGAGTGAGATTTGAAAATCGTAAGCAAACATGTTAGAAACCGAAAAAAAAAACTGTGAACTGCTGACCCTAAAGACAAAATTCGGTGCTAGCTACAGTTTCCAGAAAATTGTGGGCTTTTGGGTTATTATAGTACACTGAATAAGCTTTCCATAGACTCCAGAACGGACTAATTCCGACTTCGGAGCAAGGAGTTATGACATTTCAAAGTAGTTGTGTCAAATCTGTCCATCAAATTCGGTGCGGTCCTCTTGCACGGATTTTCTGAAATTTTGTGCTTGGAATTTGAAGATGGTCCATGAACGAAAGTTGTAGCCCCAGAAGTTAGCTTCGTGTGGGCGCAAGAATCGCTCAAAAATGTTTTAAAACGAATTAGTTATGACTGTTTTAGCGAGATATGGTAAAGTTGAGAAAAAAAAATGTAAAAACTGTTATGTTTGGGCATTTTAAGTTACATTTTGGAGTGCCTATGATGTCTAAAATGGGTGGCATATATTTTTTAAATATATTCTCTTATGATGTTTATAGCATATCCAATAGGAGACCCTTATACTTTCAAACTAGATTGTGTATGAATGGTGATTAACGAGACACATGTAATTAGGTTACGTGAATGTTAATTACTAGCGTGTATTATAGCGAGCTCATCGAAGTGCAAGTTTTCTAACCCTAATTTCTTTTGGGTATTTATTAAATCCTTACTAATATTATCGCATGATAAGGGTAAGTATTGGACTTGTGTTAGTTATTTATTCGTGCAAAAGTTTCTTCGTTGAAAAGTCATACAAACTCCAATTATCTTGCAAGCTTTTCAATGGTTATTCAGTTATTATTCTAACGGCTATGCTTTTAAGTTTCATGTCATCATAGAACTGTTTCTATGTATAATCCTAGCCTTTGGTTCCGACTAGTTATTATTGATGAAAAATGATTTAAAACACATCTTTCGAAGCTATTGAATGTTTACCAATCCAAGTTGCCTTGGTGAGATCTCGCATGATTACTAAGATGAACAACTCGAATGAACGGGTAAAACAGATGTCGGGCAAATAGTCCCATTTATGCTTATGCATTTTAAACTTAATACATGTGCACAATGTAGGGTACAATGGGCTGATCACCTGGTGTACTTGTAGAGACCGTTTACAGTCTATTTGATTGTTAAACAGTCTGATGGTTTTTGATGAAAGAAATATGTTTAGGGTATTTTTACACCCCTTAGTATGATATTGAAAATTCTTAAATTTCCATTCTTGATGTTTCTATTTAATACTTGATAATCTTTTCAACTGTTGAGGTTTAGCTATTCAACTGTTTTCACTCCTGATGTATGTTTTCAAATTTCTGTATATACTTGCTGGGCAATTCGTGCTCATTCTTGCTTAAACCTTTCAGTTAAGGGTGAGAAGGCTGAGGGTTCGGGCAAGGACAAGGGAAAGTCCAAGATGAAGTGATGCTAATGATTATGTAATAAGTTAATTATTTCCGCATATGTGTAATGTAGCGATAAACGCTAAGACTAAGTTCCAGTGTGTTTTAAGGTTGTAAAGACTTGGGATTTTATTTCGACTATTTGTGTAATGGGTAATATAATATTATTATTATTGTTAAAGTTTACTTAGATAGATGAAGTTGTATGTTGTATCGTGAGCACCAAGTCCTGTAATCGATGTTACACGGATTTGGGGGCGTCACAGTTGAATTCCATCTAGATCACTCATATTCCTCACACGATTCATGATGTACCCAATAATCACCTTTATAGTCCACCCTATTAAAGGTGACCTTTGATGATATCAAAGTACATAAATTCTCGTGTAGTAATATAGTGATTTCAGGTCGGAGGATCATTACATCATTATCATTATGAGAATCGTTAATGACACTTCGCATAATGCTCCACATAGAATTCTCATGGTGGGTCTGTCCAATACATCGTTCTCTAACACGTACCTATGCATTGACTTAATATCTCATATATTTATGACCAATGAGATTTGGTCATTAGTCAATCCACATACTAGTCTCAATGCATCATTGTTGTCCCATCAACAATTATACTCGACTAGGGAAATTTAAGAACAATGATACTAATTTTAATTATGTAATCTCATGTTCAAGTCACATACCTGAAACTATATAATTTGTATCACAATTTTAAGGTATTTTATTATATTAACATTTATATAACGCGGTAAATAAAACCATAATAAAATCATTTATTTAATCAAATATAATATCAAAATGTTAAGCAATTATATCAAATAATTAGCCTTTAGGGCATAAACTCTAACAAGTGTGTCCTACCGAAGTTTATTTGTTTGGTCGGTTAGATTATAAGGATATTATTTGGCATGTCAATTTCTTTAATTAACCCTTGTTTTATGGCAGTATTTGAGAATGGCAGCTGAAAATGTAAAAAATGGAGTGAATGAAACCGTTAAGACACCTCTAATCACCAACCAGGATAATGTGATGCCAAGTGAAGAAGAAATTAGAGATATCCATGGGGTGAGTTAAGAATTAATAGTTGCACCCGAGCTAATCGCAGAGGTAGCAGCTGAGAATGAGGAAGAAGAGGAATTTGAGAAGGATTTATTAGGAGAATTTTGTGATCGAAACATAGAACTGCAAAATCGTATTCATGAGTTAGAAGAGCAGGCTAAAGAACGGCAGGCGGTCGTGGAGCAAAGGGATGCAACAATTCAAGATTTTGCTACCCGATATGAGAGGCTTGAATAGAAGCTCTCTCTGGCAGAGCATATGATATTAGAGTTGGAATCTTAGAATGTTATGATCAAAGTTCTGATGAAAGAATAAATAACTGAACGAATGAGAATGGAGGATGCATGGGTAAAACCCGCACGACGCGTTGATATTGTAAGAAAAGACATCTGATCCATGAAGGCCAAAATAGATGAAATGGATTACCCTATGCAGAGCGGTCAACCCCAATTCGATATGGATCAGAGAGTAATGATTCAAATCATGGATTAGGAATGTGATAAAGTAATTAAAGGTGGAATGTACTCTATAGCGAAGTTAAGTCCAGTTGTGATGATGACATCAAAAGCTATCCCATACAAGTTAAAGTCAGTAGTTCAAGGGAGAGCGTTTGTGTTGACTTCCCAAAATGCGAGGAACCCGAACGAAGTTATCATGGGTTAATTAATCATAAATTCTTGTGAAGTTTATACCTTATTAGATACCGGTTCTACCCATTCTTTTATCTCTCCTACTTGTGTTCAACGTTCGAATTTGACTCCTAAGAAATTAGACTTTGACTTATTTGTTGAAACTCCGTTAGGAGAAACTTTCATTACATCCACTATTTATAAATCTTGCTTGATTCAAGTTGGGACCATCACATTACCTGTTGATCTCATCTCTTTAAAGATACTAGCATTTGATGTGTTTTTGGGGATTGATTGGTTAACTACTCATCATGCCAAGATTGATTATTTTTGTAAGGTCGTTAGTTTTCATATTCCTAACCAACCTGTTATGCGAATTTAAGCAACCAAACTAGTAAATTCAATCACTGTCATATCAAGCTATAAAGCCATTCGTTTATTAAAAAATGGATGTCAAGCTTTCTTGGCCCATGTCATGGATTTAAACAAAAATACATCAGATTTGAATAATATTTCTGTTATTAGTGAATTTCCTGACGTATTTCTTGAAGAACTTCCTGGCCTATTCCCAGAGCCTGATATCAAATTTTGTATTGACCTTGAACCTGGTACAAAAACCATTTCCAAAACCCCATATCGAATGACTCCTATTGTACTTCAGGAGTTAAAAACCCAACTACACAAGTTGTTGGATATAGGTTTCATTCGTCATAGTACACCTCCTTAGGGTGCTCCTATTTTATTCGTAAAGAAGAAAGATGGGAGTATGCAACTTTGCATTGACTATCGGGAGTTGAACCATGTCACCATTAAAAATAGGTACCCACTACCTCGCATTGATGACCTGTTTGAGCAGTTGCAAGGTGCTAAATTCTTCTCAAAAATCGATCTTCATTCCAGATATCATTAGTTAAAGATTAAAACTGATGACATTCCAAAGACTGCTTTCAAGACTCAGTACGAGCATTATGAATTCCTAGTCATGTCTTTATTGATGACATCCTAATCTATTCCAAAAGTCGTGAATATCATGAGCAGCACTTTAGGCTTATACTCCAAAAGCTTCGTGAAAACAAGCTATATGCCAAGTTGAAGAAATGCGAGTTCTAGTTAGAGGAAGTAATATTCCTTGGGCATGTGGTATTGAAGTATGCAATATCAGTTGACCCGACAAAGATTGAAGCAATACAAAGTTGGGAGCAACCTAAGTCAGTAACCGAAGTACGTAGCAGTCTGGGCTTAGCTGGTTATTATCGGAGATTTGTGGAAGGATTTTCTTGAATCGCTACTCCATTAACTCAGCTAACTCAAAAAAGATACAAAATTCGAATGGAGCGAGGAATGTGAGAAGAGCTTCTAAGAACTCAAGAGGAGACTCATTTTGGCACCTGTTCTGTCAATACCATCAAGTTCGGAGGGATTTGTCATTTACAACGATGCTTCAGGCAAAGGTTTAGGATGTGTTCTCATGCAACATGGGAAAGTTATAGCCTATGCCTCGTGACAACTCAAAGAATATGAGAGGAATTATCCTACTCATTATCTAGAGTTGGCAGCAGTTGTTTTCGCGTTAAAAATCTGGAGGCACTATCTATATGGGGAGAAAGTGGAGATATATTCAGATCATAAAAGCATCAAATATTTCTTCACCCAAAAGGAACTCAACATACGGCAACGATGTTGGCTCGAGCTGTTGAAAGATTATGACCATACCATTCAATACCATCCTAGAAAAGCAAACGTGGTAGTTGACGAATTGAGTAGAAGATCGTATGCGGGTAGGAGTGCGATGTTGTTAACATAATGACCCATTTTGTACGACTTACAAAGGATGGAGATAGAGTTAAAGGCTCCAAGTACCCACGTGATGATATCAAATATACGAGTAGAACCGACTTTAATCGATAAAGTTAAAGTTGCTCAAGCCACAGACCTAGAGCTGATGCGTACAAAAAAGAAAGTACAAGAATGTATTATTCTAGAAGCAAGAATCGATGAAGAAGGAATACTTTGAGTCAACTCCAGACTTTGTGTTCCTAATAACTCTGATTTGAAGTACAAAATCATGATGGAGGCACATAACACACCATTTGCAATTCATCTTGGAAGTACTAAAATGTATCATGATCTTTGACAAACATTTTGGTGGAGCAATATGAAGAAAGAGATCGCGAAGTTTATCTCAAGATGTTTAAATTGTCAATGTGTTAAGGCGGAGCATCAAGTCTGCTCATTTCATTACTGGTCTTCCAAAGGTTTCTCAAGGCATAGATGCAATTTGGGTCATTGTCGATAGATTAACCGAGTCTTCTCATTTCTTGCCTATACGAGAAACTTATTCACTTGAAGGTCTTGCTCGTATGTACATAAATGAGATTGTGAGATTGCATGGTATGCCAGTATCAATAGTTTCTGATCGAGACTCAAGATTCACTTCACGATTTTGGGATAGCTTGCAGAAAGCTATGGACACAGATCTATGATTCAGTTTAGCATACCATCCTCAAACAGACGGGCAATCGGAAAGGACTATTCAAACTCTTGAAGATTTATTGAGACTTTATGCTCTAAACTTCAAAAGGAGTTGGGATAAGTACTTACCATTGGTGGAATTCTCCTACAACAGTTATCAAACAAGTATAGTTGTGGATCCATTCGAAGCATTGTATACACGAAAGTGTCACTTTGCAGTATGTTGGGATGAGGTAGGTGAAGCAACATTGTTGGGACCAGAGTTAGTACGTATGACTAAAGAAAAGAACCAAATGATCCAACAACGTATACAAATAGCACATGATCGACAAAAGAGTTATGCAGATCTTCAGTGAAAGGATGTGGAATTTAATATTGTGGATCATGTATTGTTATATGTTGCTCCATGGAAGGGAGTTACAAGATTCGGGAAGAGAGGAAAGCTCAATCCACGATTTGTTGGTCCATTTGAGATACTTGACCGAGTAGGAAATGTGGCCTATAAACTCGCATTACCTCCAAGCATGTCTCGTGTTCATAATGTTTTTCACATATCTGTGCTTTGTAAATATGTGAAAGACCCAAACCACATTATTGAGTTGGAACCAGACAAGATAATTGAAGATTTAACGTACGAGGAGATATCTGTCAATATCTTGGATAGGTAGGAGCAGGTCCTATGCAAAAAGGTTATACCACAAGTCAAAGTTTTATGAATGAACCATGTTATTAAGGAAATGACCTGGGAGTTGGAATCTAAAATGAAAGCGAGGTATCCTCACCTTTTTGAAACACCAGGTACGTACGTCAATTTCGAGGATGAAATTTCATAAGGAGGGGAGGTTGTAAGACCCCAACTTTTTATAAAATTGAATTTCCTCTACACGGTATTGTACAATAATTCTAATTATTGATTCTTACGTAAGAAGTCACTACTCAATAATTGTTACAACAATTACTGTTTAATATTTTATTTTATTGATTCAATAATTGTTATGATGATATTTTATATTATTGATTCAATAATTGTCACTGCACAGTATTTCCCATTATGAGATCAATAATTCATACTATTTGAATAATATTATTAGATAGCATTATTGGCAATGTCGAAAGAAGTTATGTCTAGGAAAGGGGTTTGGTCACCTAATTGCGTGCTAGTAAGGAGAAATCCTTATCGGAAAACCACCTCTTTCCTGGGAACGACCTAATTGTCATTATTGTGATTCTGTAATATTATTTGTGCATAATTAATTATTGATAAAAATGATAAGAAAATATTTATTTCATGGATAAATTTTTAAAAATATAATTATTAAGAGTTGATATTTTATCTTCTTCGATAAAATAATTCATTCAAATATAGTATTGTAATATTACATTATAAGTGTATGATGTAATAATATAATAATATAATAACGATGATATTTTTGCAACGAATGCACGATATATTGATATATGAGGAGGAAGAGAGAAAATTGGGTCCAGAGTATTTTTGTTATAAAAAATATGTTAAATATTTTGGTGGGTCCCATTTTTGACTGAAAATTGATCATAGCCTGCAAGATCATCCATATGTGGATTTCAATCATTTTCCGTTTAGAATTTGGAAAAACTTTATTCTACAAAGTAGTAGGTAATTAAATTTACTATGGAATAGATGTAAAATTCATATTTTTCTGACAAAAGGGCTATTTATTATAAATTATTGAAGTTCCGAAATATTTGGTCTGAATTGATTTTTGGGTTATAAATATCTTCTTAATAAAAACATTTTTGTGAGGTGGGCTCCACTTGTGTGGGCTAATGAAATGGTCAAGGAGGTGTGCAAATTATTTTTTATAAATATGATATTTTATTAATTTTTTTGCTTTGGCGTTCTAAGCATTTTCCAATAAATAGGCTGCTTTGATTAGAATTGAAAATCACATCAGAATCAGGAGTTTCTCTCTATATAATATCGAGCGTATTTTTGTAAGTATTTAAAAGACTTTGAGTGTTACTATTCAGTGCAAGTTTGCTTCAGTATTATATCCAATATTCCAGCCAGAAGTATTATTCTTTTGAGGTAAGGGATGTTATTTTTTTCATAAATGATATTATTTCTTTTAATATCATTATACCAAAATATTGATATAAATTTTATTGTGAAAGTTTTACCTTTTTGTGTCGGGGATACTATTCACGTATACGGCACTATTCACATATACAACACTATTCACGAATACGACACTATTCATAGAATAATTAAATTTTCTTTTCTTTGACCAAGTTGTCTATTATGGTTACTATCTTTGATTGTATCCATGTTTTGATCTTCATTCTTGAATTTTTCTCAACAATTGTTTATTATGGAGTATTTTTGAACTTGGATAAACTAAAGTACGAATTTTTAATCTTTGTCCTTTTATCTCACTGGATTTATTTTCTTTAAAAAAAAATATTGCCATCATCAGTTCTAAATGGTGATATAACTAAATATCTTTGGCCTGTAGTGCAAAGATAAATGATTACTTGATGAATATCTTTGGCCTGTAGTGCAAAGATGAATGATTACTTGATGACTATCCTTGGCCCGTTGTGAGACCCCAAATTTTATGAATAAAGATTTAAATTTCTCAATTTATTTTTTTAATATTATGGAGTAAATTTGAAATAATGTTATAGTTGTTGGTAATATTTATAAATTTTGCAAAGTACGCAAGTTGTTATATAATATTCGATTGGTCGAGGAATATTCTTTTTAACCGGGAATATTTGTACGATGGCACAATCATTGGTGGACCCCACAACAGAATTATTATCGGATTGAGAAAAAGACAAAAATATTTTATGAAAATAACGACAGAAGTTTTACCGTTAACTGTTGTAACACCCAGTGTTAAAAGTACATGAATACGCGTGGTTGCATAGTAGCACACGATATTGATTATTGATGCTTACGTGAGAAGTCACTCAGTTTTGTTCAATTATTGCTTCAGTAATTATTGCATAGTATCTCACGTTAATTGATTCAATTATTGCCGATATTTTATATATTATTAAATCAATAATTGAGATGACAGAGTTATTAATATTATTAATATGGACCATCCGTTTAAAAGTAAATCAATCTGGACCGTTCATGAATTAGTTACTAATTAGTCCATTCTCCTATAAATATAAGCTCATTCCTTCATTATTTCTTACGAATTCGCTGAAACTCTAGAGAGAGAAACTATAGAGAGAAGGAAGAAATGTATTCTGCTACTTCACTACTCCTATATCCAGTTTCTTCTAAGGTAAGGGGTATTATTTCTTTCGTATTCATGAAGAGAACTTCTGTTATTCCATTCTTTATCATTATGTTGGAATAACCTGTCTATGCGAAGTACCGCATACATGGTGAAATTCTTCTGTTATTCATTATTTATTATTGTGTTGGAACATCATGTCTATGCGATTACGCCTAACCTGGTTTCGTTCTTTATTATTCTGTTGGAATAACCTGTCTGTGCGGTCTATCACATGCATGGTGAATTCTGTTGTTATTCCATTATTTATTATTCATTGGAATATCACGCCGATGCTTGATTACACCGCCTCGGTTCCGCTTCTTTATTATTCTCGTTGGAATATCACCGCTTGGTGCGTGATTACGCTTTGACCTAATTCCGTTCTTTATTATTCTGTTGAGAATAACCTGTTTGTGCGGTCTATCGCATGCATGGTAAATTCTTCTGTTACTCCATTCTTTATTAGTTTTGTTGGAATAACCTGTATATGTGGATTACCACATGCATGGTGAATGATCCTTTATATTCATTTCTTATTAAATTGTGAAAATGATCTGTTTACATGGATTATGATGAAAGTCATAATATAAGCATTGAACTGTTGATTATGATGAAAGTCATAATAAAAGCATTGGTCTGATGAAAAACATGTGTATATGTAGTATTAGTAAGTGTTATGATGAGTTATGTTGGTTATTATGTGAAAATATGAAAGTTTCTTAGAAATCACAAAGGGTTGAAAATCAGATTTTCGTAAAAATAGAACACGAAATTCAATTGACCATATCTCCTATTATTATTCAAATTTTTGAGTGTGGTCAATTTTTAGAATTAGATCTATGAGTTTTCTAACTTATCCAAGTGGAATCACTGGAAACGATGTTGTATATTTTCGTGTGGACTAATTTTAGCAAAGGAGTCAAAAACTGCAAAGTACCAAAAAGCTACTGCCCAGAAAATTAAAAGGGCATTTTCGGCCACTTAGGTTGAGAAATAAATTCCGGCCTTTTGGGACATGAAAATATATGGTATAAAGTACGTCCTGTCCAAAAATGAGCTCATTCCGACTTAAAATGAGCAAGTTATGGCTATTTCAATATTTAGGTTTTTTTGACGAAAAATGCTATAACCGGAGTTCTATAACTCCGATGACCATGAAATTTAAAATGGAAGCTCACGTTAACATGTGTAAGATCCTTCCAAGATTTGGGAATTTCTAGAGTTAAACTTGAGGTAGCTAATTTCTTAAGGAACTAATTAGAAATTAATTTTTGAAAAATACTTAAGGGAGTTGAAATATTATAAAAAAATACTTGTTGTGTATGAAATATATGTATATATGTTTGGAAAAAGGATAGAAAAATAATAAGTTGATTTGGTAATTTTTCATGAAAATGGTTTAGTTACAAACATATGAGTTAAATATGTTATATGAAGTTGAAGAATTGGTAAATAGGATTTTAGGGCTTGAAAATCCTATATAAGATATATGCAGATTTTTTATGAAGGATTTGATCATTGGTGATGAAATATTATGAGTATGGCATTTTGAATGATTAAATGCATTATGTGGTAAAGTGTAAACAATTGAAATAAATTGTTTATAAGTTTAAGAAGTGATTAAAATATTATTATAATAATAATAATATTAGATTATGAGTTTATTAAGTGGTTGATTATATTTGGATAAATTTAAAGTCTTTAATATTTATCCTTATTTTTGTTTGATTACTGCTTATATCATTTCCATCATCCTCATGCTTATATGGTGATGAAAGTTATCTTTGGCTTACGTGCAAAGACGGACTATTGATTATTGAATTGTATATCTTTGACTTACGTGAAAAGATGGTCTGTTGATTATTGGTTTTATAGTTGTATATCTCTGGCTTACGTGCAGAGATGGACTTGGCATGATTATGACCAGGGATCATTCGGTATAGTCATGACCATTGATAATTTAATGAATATCCTTGGACCGTAGTGCAGGGATGATTAGATGATGTGGTTTATTTATGAAGCTGAGTCTCAGCGATAAAAATTGATGAAAACACTTTAAATCATAGAAGATATTAGATATCATGCTCTATTTGACTCTTCTAATGGATTGTTTATTCCGCTGCAGTTAAACTTGATGTCTATTGTATTTTATCAGTTTAACATTGTTAAATGCTAATGATAATTTATTCTGCATTATCTTAGTCATAATATTTCTTACGGGGCTAGTTGAGCTCACCCTTTCTTTCACTGTTCTCTTCAGGAAATGAGAATATAGCTGGGATGAGTCGGAGAACGGAGTGACGGTCCAGATGGTAGCATTAGTAGCCCTCATTATTTTGTTAAATAGTGTGATAATAAATGTAATGAGGACTTCGTTGAGTTTGTATGTCTAGATGACAATATACATATTAAAACTTGTAGATTATGTTTTGTCATATTTTACACGATTGTTGTATAATTAAGTTGTATTTGAATTTTGTACCATGAATCTGGCGACCCAAGATGGGTGATGTATACTTATTTTGGGGGCGTCACACCCGTAGTTCAAAGATGGAATGGTTTTGAGAAGAATATAACCAATTGGTGATACAAATGAATATCTTTGGCCCGTAGTGTAAAGATGAATATTTGGCTAAAGATGTATATTGATTGATGTCACAAAGATAAAATATTGATGATGGACTTTTAAATCATATAAGATAATAGACTTCATTCCGTACTTAACTCTTCTAATGAATTGTTATTTCCGCTGCGAATATTGATATTAATTTGTTGTCCATTATATTTTATCTGATTTATTGTAGGCTAAAGATAATTTATTTATCATTATCTTAGTCATAATATTCTTTACTGGGCCAGTTGAGCTCATCCTTTTCCTTTTTGTTCCATTTTTTTTATTAGGAGGCGAGAATATAGCGGGAACTAGTCGGGGTGTGGAGTGATGGTTCAAGGCAGTTGTTTTAGCAGTCCTCACTATTTGTAAAATAGTGTATCAATAATTGTAATGAGGACTTTATTTGAGTTTGGATATTTTCTGGAAGATAATATTTATATTAAAACTCACGGCATATGTGTTGTCGTATTTTGCACAACAATTGTAATAATAAAGTTGTAGTTGTTTTCTGTACCATGTATTTGACGACTCAGAATGGGTTGTGTGGACCTATTTTTGGGGCGTCACAAATAACATGCTCATATTTTACATCATAATCATCTTTCTAATCATATTATATATGTTGTACATCACATATAAAATAATGATTGAGTTCTATAAACCAATTAACATTCATTACTCAACTATATATTGAACTAACATAACATACATGCTACAGTTCACATAACAAGTTTAAAGATTGAGTTCCTTACTTAATCAACATTCTTTACTCAATGAACATAGTCATAAATTGACTTTGAAATTTCATACTTTCAACATATATAACACATCATTCTCTTCATAGTAAAGATTTAAAATAGTTCATCATCAAGTTCACATAGCAAATAGGAACTGAAAGACTTGCCTTGATCGTTGTTTACAAATAACAATTTAACAGCTTATAGCTATTTGCACTTCACGTGCCCTATACAATTATATAATCATGCACATTAACTATTAGTCACATAGCAATGCATAGTAGTTGTAATATAAACTTTACTCTACATCTCATAACCCTTCCTATTAATCATCACAACACTCAATTTGATTGTGTTAACTTTCGACTTATGTCTCACTAAATTTCTTCTTAGGTTACACTCGAAGTTCATTCAAGTGTTTAAGTCTTTCTAGGACTACTTATTGGTTTTATATTAACCCCATTTGATATCTTATAATTTTCATTTCATTTGACTTAAAACACTTTTTACGTTCATTAACACTTGTTATGGCGTTTCGACGTTCATTCGTTAGGCACGCTGATTTTTCTCTCTTGTGCATGCTTATTATGCTTATACGAATTATCTAATACATAATTTATTAATGTTATGCATCATTATATTTACTAATATTCATGTTTTATAACTTAGAATAACATATTTTATCGTCAGAAGCACTACACTTGCATACGTGCATGCCCGACGCCCTCCGATTGCCTCCTAATACACATCAGTCCCAAAGATGACCATTGTGACCCCTGTTAACAACCTCAAATTGAAAAACTTAAAGTACAAAAGTTGTAGGTTTACTTGTCCTTGTTCTGGATCATCTTGAATTGCATCACTCGGAGTTCATATGAAAATGTTATGCCCATATTAGTAAATAATGTCCGATCAAATTTTGTCTAACATTTGGTAAGTCTTCTACCCTCGTCGGGGCGGGGGTTTTGTGATATAAAAGCCCACTGGGGAGAGCCCCCTCACTGGTGCGGCATAAAATACACTGGTCACGCCCGCCGAGGCGGGGGTACCCAGTATTAGCTTCTACAGTTTACTATTCTCGCGATTTTTGAAATTTTCTCCTTCTAATCTTCATAACTTATTTTATACACATCCAAATTAGTGTGTTTTTGATTCTATGGATTTATAATTCATAGAAATACAACATACCAAAGAATCAACAATTTACAGAACCATTAACTTGCAATGTCCCGATAGTTTGAGAATCTGGTACATGATAATGATGCTTAGAAAAAGATAATGAACGATGTAGACACTCAAAATTTTGCTGCACAACTGTTACTAACATTACAGGAGGGCAGAATCATCTTTCAGAAATAACCCTGGAAGACAGCTCACATCCATTCTGGATACTATCGGAGGATCGGTTCACAGCCCAGACCACACACTGGGAACATTAGTCTCAACCCGGAACACACACCGAGAAAGTCTCATCCTCAACCCGGAACACACACCAGAAGGATCATTTCCAACCTCGGAGATAACCCCGAAGTTTAGAGTCATGGCGATAACCCCAAGGAATCTTTGTTGCGATTAGGCGATAACTCCGAAAATGCTTGTTTCAAACAAATGCGATCAGCTTCAATCTCAGCCCTCCTACCGAGGCACTCATACCTCAGACCCGGGGCTAACAACGGGCGGATAGGCACACCCACAGATGATAGTGAGACACACAAACAAGCAGTCCAATCTCAGATGTAACCCTGAGAAACGTCTACTTTTCACTCAAACCGGCGATAACCCCGGTGAGGAGTCAAACGTCATCTTGCCACTTCAACACTTCCTCTCACAAGATGATATCGCAAGATACCAACAAGTAGTCCAATCTCAGATGCAACCTTGAGAAACGTCCTCTCACAAGATGATTCATTGCTATATCTAGTGAGTATTTGTTTTGCTCACTCTTGCATATATATACACTTATTGCAGCTAAAGTTGAGAATGTAGACAAACCTACAACTAACAAAGGAAAGGGAAAATTATTCAAGTAATGAAGACTTGTAATTTCATTTATTATCATGATGTTGGATTTTATATTTAATGAAGTGATGTAATTATTTTATTTTTGCACTTGATTGATGTTTAAGGTTAGACAACCTGGGAAGACTTTTGATTAATGATGTAACCCTTTAAAGGGAGGATTTCAGATTTAATTTTATTATATTTGGGTGGATTGATATGAATGAATGGAAAGTGAACACCAAGTCTTGTGGGAATGAAGTACCTAGATTTGGAGCACTTTCTCTCACAAGATGATTAATCGTTATATCTAGTGAGCATTTGTTTTGCTCACTCTTCCATATATATACACTTATTGCAGCTAAAGTTGAGAAGGTCGACGAACCTACAACTAGCAAAGGAAAGGGAAAATTATTCAAGTAATGAAGACTTGTAATTTCATTTATTGTCATGATGTTGGATTTTATATTTAATGAAGTGGTGTAATTATTTTATTTTCGCACTTGATTGATATTTAAGGTTAGAAAACCTGGGAAGACTTTTAAAGGGAGGATTTCTGATTTAATTTTATTATATTTGGGTGGATAGATATGGATGAATGGAAAGTGAACACCAAGTCTTGTGGGAATGAAGTACTTAGATTTGGGGGGGGGGGGGGGTGTCACAGTTGGTTCCATTGTTCTTCTCAGGAGGAGAGAATGTAACAATCCAAAAATTCAAATTGTAATATTAAATATTTATTGAATTACATAAATATTTATTTGATGTGTTTATTATTGAAATTGATGAAATAAAAATTTTATTATTGATGTGGTTATTATTATTAAATATTTATGAATTAAATTTATTAGATAATATTCTAAATTAAATTAATTTTTAATTTAGAGAGTTGTAATATAACATGAGATGTTATATTGTTGTTTTAATTTAATAATTTAAAGTGGTATGTTAAATTATTAAGTAAAGTTATAATGAGATTATGATTATGTTTTAATTTTCCGCGGATAATTGTTATAAAGGTTAGATGACCTAGGATTTATTTTAGATTATGTAACCCTTTAATGGGAGACTGATTGTTTAAGCTTTTGAGTTTAATTATATTCTTTGTTTATGGGTAGTTAGTTATAATTTAATTGGACAGTGAACACCAAATCTGTGGGGATGTAGTGTCCGAATTTTGGGGTGTCACAGAGAATGTAACAGGGACTAGTCGGGGATTGGAGTAATGGTCCAAGATGGTTATTATAACAGTCCTCACTATTTTGTAAAATAGTGTAACAATAATTATAATGAGGACTTAATTTGAGTTTGGATATTATCTACAAGACAATATTTGTATTAAAACTCTTAACGCATGTGTTGTCGTATTTTGCACGAAAGTTGTATTAAAGAAGTTTGTATTTAGTTTCTGTACCATGTATTTGGCGACTCAGAATGTATTTGGCGACTCAAGAAGTGGCACGACCAAAAGATTATGCAAAGAAAGTTTGAACCAAGATAATCAGTATTATTGTTTAATTCGAGACTGATGTTGTTTCCCAGAATGCTCAAATCCTGATGGTCAGGGCCATTAACTATTAAGACTGTTTTCCCACATGGCGCCATTAAACTGTAGAATAGAAATCCACTCAAGACATTAAAAGACAACGGGTAGCGGTTAAAGCATTATTGGGGTGACAACATCGACTGTAAACACTCTAAATTTTGCATTCCTGTTACTAACCTTACATGAGGGCAAAATCGTCTTCCAGAGATAACCCTGGAAGTCAAATCAGTTCAATCCCAGAGGCAACCCCAAAATCCTTAGTTTTCAAATCTCGAAGATAACCTCGAGATACTCATTTGAATTGCTGGAGATAACCTCGGGAAATTCAATTGATAACCCCGAGGGATGCAGTTCCTGTTCTAGAGATTACCCCAGAAAAGTCCATTCCAACCCCTAGAAGTAAGTTTCAACCTCGGAGATAACCCTGGGAGGTTAGGCACACCTCAGAAACAATCTTGAGGACATTCAGTACTCAAAGCAGCCCAATCTCAGAGATAACCATAAGCAACGACGACTAAATTAGCCAAGAGACAGAGATAACCCTGGTATGGGGCAAAATCATCATTTTTTCCACCTCGATGCTACATTTGCACTATCTTAACAACAATTCAACCCACATTCTACACAGAAGTGTCCTATAAGAACCATAGCTCAAAATCCCGAGTGACTACTATGCAAGACAGTACACTAGATAGAATTTGAAGACTTGAGGATCTGGTCATGAACCCATCTTACCGGCTTCGTACAACCTCTTATCCCATGTTATTATGTATCTCTCAATAACATCATTCTGGAAAGGTATTACATGCCTCAATTGGATGCCCGGACTAAAAGTTATGAAGGTTCAAGCGGACAATGCGTTGCATATGTGCATGTACTTCGAGACGGTAAAAGGGCATAAAGCAAAAGTGGCACCTCGGGTATTTGCTGCCGTGGACTGCTGACTCCCCCTCTATAAATAGAGGGCTTGGGATGGCCATTTTAAAAGAGAAAAAGGCGAGGAAGCCCTGTCCATTTTACTCTATACACACTTTAAATGAGTGATTTCTTTTTTCAAACACTTGTGAGCTCGTGTTTTGCTATATTTAACAGGTGGAGACTGAGTATTCATTCATTAAAAAGCCATTTGAAGTCTTCTTGGCATCCCACTGTAAGACATCTCAGATTTCTTAAGCCTTTTCTCACTTCCATCCACACATACTTATTCACGTTGAGAGTCGTGTTGTGTGTGTATGCCCGCATCGTCGATCTGTGGCTTTTATTGCTTTTGTATATATATAAATACTTATATATATATATATATCAATATATATATACACACACACAGATATATATATATATATATATATATATATATATATTTATATATATATATATATATTTATGAAATGAAAGTATTCAATTTCTTTATAATTATTATTTCATTTTGTAAATGGTTAAATTGATAAAAGGATTAAAGTTAAGGGTGATATGTGAAAATTTTGAAAAGTAAAGCAAGTTGTTATAAACTATTCGTTTGGTCGGGGAATATTCTTTTTGTCGGGGAATATACGTACGATGACACAATCATTGGTGGACCCCACAACAAAATTATTGTCGGAATTAGTGTCAAACCACTTGTTGTTTCACAATATAGGCGTCAAACCACTTTTCTTTTGACATCACCAGTCGTCAAGCCACTTGCCTCTTCCCATTGTAAGGGCTAAGCTGGAAATCTTCTATAAATAGAAGCTTATTTCTTCTTTCATTCTCACCAATTCACTACGACTCACAAGAGAATTCTATAGAGAGAGAATCAGATAGAAAGAAGAAGAGAATTTTGTTACTAAACTATTGCAGTATCCAATCTCCTACTAAGGTAAGGGGTATTATTTTTTTTTATTCGTAAGGGGTATTATTTATTTCATATTCTAAAGAGATATTATTTTTCGTATTCTTATGAATATTATTTTCGTTCAATATTCACAAGAAATATCATCTTCGTTCAATATTCGTAGGAATATTATTTTTATTCAACAGTCGTAAGGGGTATTATTTCTTTCGTATTCATGAACAACGTTATTTCTTTTAATATTCGTAAGGGGTATTGTTTCTTTCGTATTCATGAAGAGAGTTATTTCATTCAATACTCGTAAAGGTTGTTATTCCATTCTTTATTTTTCTGTCGGAATAACCTGTCTACGAGAACTAACGCATGTATGGTGAAATCCTTTTGTTATTCCATTCTTTATTATTCCATTCTTTGTGGATTATTGAATAACCTTCGTATTCATTTGTTATTAAATTATGGAAATGATCTCTACACGGACTCACCGCATTCCTAGTGAATAACCTTTTGTATTCAATTGTTATTAAATTATGGAAATGATACGCGGACTACCGCATTCCTAGTGAATAACCTTTTGATTCAATTGTTATTAAATTTGAAAAAATTCATTTGACAATGCGCATACGAGTTGAAAATTCATATTTGTTCATTTGATTCTAACTCTAAACTTACTATGGTAAGTATTGCTTCTATAATTCTTGAAATGATCAGAAATTCTTTGATATTTGTGCTTCATTTAATATCTTTTCATGGAAATATTATTCTGAGTATTTTTGATAAGTTTTAACCTTTTCATGCCGGAGTACTATTCCCAAAGTAATATTCACGGGGTCCTATTCACTCGGGTACTATTCATCCGGGGTACTATTCATGATTAAAATTGATTTCTTTTATGTCCAAATCATTTTTGATATAATATTATTCTTGAATTTTACTCCACAAAGCAGTATCATGTTGACAATTTGGACATTATGGAATTCTAGATAAATTGAATTATAAATCCTTAAAATTTATCCTTTGCTTTCTTTTAATTGAATTCTTATATCATTGTCATCATCCTCATGCTTATATTATGATGAAAGTCATCTTTGGCTTACGTGCATAGATGGACCGTTGATTGGTATGATTAGGACCAGGAATCATTCGGTATAATCATGACCTGTAATGTTACAAATGATGTAGTAAAAGTCCTCATTGGCCCGTAGTGCATTGATGGACAGTTGTTGAGATGAACATGACCATTAGTGATAATAATGAATATCCTTGGCTCGTAGTGCATGGATAATTCAGTGATGTGGATTATTTATTACTCTGAGTCTCACCGATAATATTGGTGATAACTTTAAATCATAGAAGATAGTAGATATCATGCTCTATTTGACTCTTCTAATGGATTGCTGGTTCCGCTGCAGTTAAACTTGATGTCTATTGTATTTTATTAGTTTAACACTATTGAAGGCTAACGATAATTTATTCTGCATTATCTTAGTCATAATATTTCTTACTGGGCTAGTTGAGCTCACCCTTTTCTTTCGTTGTTCTCTTCAGGAAATAAGAATATAGCTGGGACTAGTTGGGAATGGAGTGACGGTCCATATGTTTGCATTAGTAGTCCTCACTATTCTGTGAAATAGTGTGATAATAAATGTATTGAGGACTTGTTTTGAGTTTGAATACTGTCTATAAGATATTATTTGTATTAAAACTCACAGCTCATGCTGTATACTTAAGTTTGTATTTGTATTCTGTACCATTTATTTTGAGACTCGGAATGGGTGATGTATATATATTTTGGAGGCGTCACAATATATATATATATATATATATATATATATATATATGTATATATAACTGTTTATCAACCTGTGGGTTAGATTTGCCTAAATCTGACTATTCTCACTTTAATCGGTTCATGGTGACTAAACTAGAACCGTTGAAGCCAGAATGTTTAGATTTACTCAAATCTAATTTGCTTTCTAGCTTTTGCTATGGGCTAGATTTGTTCAAGGCCATTTCACACTTTAACCGATTCATTGTGACTAAACTATAACTGATGAAGCTGAAATGGTTTAGATTTCTTCAAATCTATTTCTTGTTTTAGCTTTTGTACATATCGCTTTATCATGTGAGCCTAGGAATCATGTGATCACAGATTTAGTTCCTGAATCTAAATTCGGTTCCCGTGTTGGACATTTCTAGCTGCAACCAGCTAGTAAATTATTCACTGTGTCTGAATTTTCTTAGATGACTCTCATGCCCACATGGAGTTCGGCGCTGCTATGTACCTTATTTTCTCGAAGATGCTTCGCATCTCAAAAATAATAAAAGCAAACATGCTGAACACATAATAAAATGGAAGTATCAAAGGCCTCACTTACTATTGAGCATAAGGGTTTGGCAAAACCTATTTTACAAAACATCATTGCCATATCTCGTTAAAATTGAAATTTTATACCAAATTCAAACACTTTGTGTATAGGTGTAAACGATGCATAACACTACTTCCAAATAACTACACGTAGACCTACACACACACACACACATTCTGATAAAAGTTTAAATTAAAAAGTGGCGGTAATCGTGTCACCACAGAAGTCGGGGGGGGGCTAACACCTTCCCTCCGTTTAATCAAGCCCCCGAGCCCTAAAATATCTTGGTTTTGCAGACCAATTATACAGTGTCACATCACTAGGTCTCTGAGAAAACCATTTCTCGGTTGAGTAGGTCCAACCATTTAAAAATACCAACTAGCGACTCTTATAGTTAAATCATCGACATATACATGTCGGACCTTTCCAAAATGGTTTTTCCAAATAAATCTCACCTAACATGAGAACACCAAGAGACAAGAATAGAAAGGGACAAATAAAAACCCCGACGTCGACAGGTGGCGACTCTGCTTTCTTGTGCGTGGATGAGAACACGTAAGAGGGCTTAAGCCGCTACTCAAAACTTTTTATCTGCTTGTGTGTGGATGTTGCATTTAGATTTTGAATGAATGTGTACTAATTCATTTACTTATTGCACTTTGTTCTTCGCACCAAATCTGCATGTGATATTAGTGCTTGGGACATGTCATCATTTCCATACGGTGAGACGCGATTTATGTGAATGCATGTTGTGTGGTCCCTCCACCAGCAGGTTATCCTGTAAGTCTTTGATTGATGGACTCGTAGGGAGACTAATTCCAACGAGGCTCAAGAAAGGCACCACCCAGATTCGCTCTAGTAGAAAGATTGGATTAACTTCCCATCGAGTAAATTGCAATGATCTGGGAACCTTCTTGCCAAAAAGCTGCGAGAGTAGCCTAAGATAGGTCAGCCTCTGATAAACCAAACGCAGAGGGAAGTCTCTTCATACCTTCCCATTTCAATTACTTGTAATTTAAATTACTTGTAATATCATTTCATTGTCAATCTCAATGTAATGGAAAATAAAAAGTACTATGTGAACATATATTCCTTTTCATATCAAACCTGTCATGCTATATTGTCATTAAAATAAGACATCCATTTTACATGATAATACTCCTAAAAATGGACACATTACATAGCATATAACATTTACACGTTTTCCTAAGACTAAACTACATAAGTCTTTTTGTAGGGAGACGATTGGTCCTGTTACCCGTTCAAAGTCCATGAAGGCACTAAGCCTACAGCCAAACATGGCTACATCTGGCCAGCCTAATCCTACTCTTATCTCTCGTGAGGAGTTTGATGGATTAAGCAATCAAATTACAAAGTTGGATGTTCTGCTCAAAGAATTACACAAGTCAACTTAGGGTCCATAAATACCCATACAAACAGAAACCTCTACACATGGAGGAATCCAGAGTACGGACAAAGAAGTTCCAGCACCTGAGTCTCAGTCTGATAAGACCAACAAAACCCCTGAAATCACCCATCTCAAAGAAGATCCAGACACCAGTGATATTCGAAAGAAAGTCCTATAAATTGAAAAGACCATTCGGTCTATCAAAGGGATTGGAGCACACTGGCGTGTTTCATATTCAAACCTTTGTATATTCCCCGGGGTTCATTATCCAGAAAAATTTAAGACTCCCAATTTTGAAAAATATGATGGATTGGGAGATCCTTACACCAATTTAAAGGTGTTCATTGGAGAGCTCGGATCTTATGCCGAGAATGAAAAGCTCAGAATGCAGCTATTTCATAAAAGTCTAACCGGAGAAGCCAGAGCATGGTACACCAGATTAGACAACTCCAAAACCCATAGCTGGGAGGAGTTAGCCCATGCTTTCCACAGTCAATACAGCTTCCAGACTCAAATGGCTCCAGACCGGTATCAAATTACCAAGGTCAGGAAACAAGTCAATGAGTCATTTAGAGAGTATGCCCAAAGATGGAGGCGTTTGGCTGCTCAATTTATTCCGTCTATGACCGAGTTTGAAATGGTGATAACTTTCATAAACATTCAAGATGCTCCCTTCTATGAAAGGGTTCTAGCTGGCATAGGCAAGTCATTCTCTGAAATGATCTGTAACGACCATATAATTCCTACAATTTAATTCTTGACTTCGGTCGTTAATAATACATTCAACCTCTAATTTTACATCATTAAACGATAATATAAGTATTGAAATTTGTGGAATAATTAAAATTTTCTATTACAAACTATCCTCGTTCCCAAAACCTTCAACCTTTACATCTAAATATCTCAGACTCATTTTAATACTACAATAGTTTACATCATAAAACGATATTACAATTCAACATTAATACATTATTCAGAATCTTAAACATGGTTCAAATAATATTAACACAACCAAGGTGTATAAATCTTCAAGTATCACATCTGATTCATGTCTTTCAAGTAACACATAACTTTACCTTGAATCTTGAACCTGCAAAAGTGGTTATTTGCAAGGTTGAGCTCGACAGCCCAGCAAAATCTAACAGTTTTCATGCATCACATAGCACATAATAACATACTCAACATATAACATATATGCTACAGTTTATATAACAAGTATAAAGATTGAGTCCTTACTCAATTAGCATGCTTTAATCAATCAACATAGTCATAAATTGACTTTAACATTTCATACTTTCAACATATATATAACACATCATATTCTTTGCAATAAAGCTTTAAAATAGTTAATCATCAAGTTCACATAGCAAATAGGATCTGAAAGACTTGCCTTCATCGTTGTTTACCAATAACAGTTTAACAGCTTACAGTTATCTGTACTTCACGTGCCCTACACAATTATATAATCATTCACATCAACTATTAGTCACATAGCAACGTATAGTAGTTGTAATGTAAACTTTAATCTATATCCTATAACCCTTCTTATTAATCAATACACAATGTTCAATTTGATTGTATTAACTTTAGAGTTATAACTCACTATATTTCTTCTTAGTCAAACTCGAAGTTCATTTAAGTGCTTAAATCTTGCTAGGACTACTTATTGGTTTTATATTAAATCCATTCCATATCTTATAATATTCATTTCAATTGAATGGAAACACTTTTTAAGTTCATCAACACTTGGCACGGCATTTCGACGTTCATTCGTCACACCCCCGATTCGACTCTCTTGTGTATGCTTAGTATGCTTATACAACTTATCTAATACATCATTTATTAATGTTAAGCATCATTATATTTACTAATATTCATGTTTTATAACTTAGGATAACATCTTTTATCGTCAGGAGCACTACATTTGCATATTAGATAAGTTATACTGTGACGCCCCCAAAATAGGTATACATCACCCATCTTGAGTTGCCAGAAAATACACTATAAAAATCATTTACAACTTCATTTATAAAACTGTCGTGCAAAATACGACGACATGTATACTGTGAGTTTAAATACAAATACATATACCAACTCTGACACACGTCACAATTGCACCTTATATAAAGGTACAGTCACAAACTATTTTAGAAATTAAAATATTTGGAAAGTACTCAAGGAATCCTTCGTACATAGGAGGCCATGAATCTAAGTTATGATAGATATCATATGTCCAGAGAATTATCCTTGGTTAACCCAATAGACCCCAAAGAAAAATGAGAAGATTACTATCATGATCCTTCCAATGGTGAGTCTTCTCTTGACATATAACTATCTCCATTGTCTCCAAGTGAAAATTATATTTCAAATAAACTCCAAGATCATATAGGTAGTGCTCGTAGATATACTCAAAGAAGTGGATGTGCACAACCACATCTTTATGATAACACGAGGTTGTATGTCATTATACATCTTGTATGATAGTGATAAAACACCTTTCCAAAGTTGGGTTCGCCTCACCCTATTCGGTTCACCAAAATTAAATATCAAATGACGTATACAATACGAAACACTTATCTAAAGTTCTCAATAAAATTATTTCCATACTATTTAGGGAAAACCTCAACAGCTATAGACCACCGTTATATTCCCCTATTATCCCCGCTCGACTCAGTAACACTCTTATTACCTTTAAAAGAAGAGTACTCCGATTGGTAGGGCAAGGATATACTCGAAGAAAACTTTCACTATACTCAAACCTTTCTTAAACTCTAAAGAAATACGCTCAAGATTATAGAAGAAGAACTCTCTCTATAGTTTCTCTATTTAGAGTTTCAATGAATTCGTAAGAAATAATGAAGGAATGAGCTTCTATTTATAGAAGAATGGACTGAATAGTAACCAATCCATGAACGATCCAGATTGATTTACTTTTAAACGGACGGTCCAGATTGGTTTACAATAAATATAATATATTCTATTTATAATCTAATAAAACGAATAACTTTATAAAAGTATTTTGTTTTATATAAAAAGATTTTACTATGCAAACACTATACATGCACTATACAAACACTATGCATAATAAAATATATTTTAATTATTGTCTAATAAAACAGATAACTTTATAAAAGTATTCTGTTTTATATAAAAAGATTTTACAATTAACCTAAAACGGATAACTTTATAAAAGTATTCTGTTTTATATAAAAAGTTTTTATGTTTTATTACATTAATAATACTAATAAAACAAAACTTCATCATCACTTACTTTGAAAAATTTTCAAATGTCACCCTAAACTTTAAACTTTTATCAATTTAACTATTCACCAAAATAGAAAAATTGAATACTTTTATTTCATAAAATTTGGGGTCTCACAATCTCCCCTCCTTATGAAATTTCGCCCTTGAAATTTACGTACGTACATGGTATTTCGAAGAGATGAGAATACCTTGCTTTCTTTTCGGATTGTACCTTCCCGGTTATTTCCTCTGTATCATGATTTTCCTATTGCTCATCTCCCGTGTTTCAAATATCATTCTAGAATATACCTTCAAAACAAAGTTAATTGACATATCATAATTTGTCAACTTATCAAGTAAATAATTTCAGCTTAGGTAAGTCACACACTAGCGAAGTATATTACTCGTCTCTCTCCTCCTATTTCTAGACTCATATCTCCGCCAGCGACCATATCCCTAAGCTCTAATACCAAATGTGACGCCCCCAAAACAGGTATACATCACCCATCTTGGGTCGCCAGAAAATACACTACTGACAACTTCATTTATACAACTGTCGTGCAAAATACGACGACATGTATACTGTGAGTTTAAATACAAATACATATACCAACTCTGACTCATATCACAATTGCACCTTATATAAAGGTACAATCAAAAACTGTTTTAGAAATTAAAATCTTTGGAAAGTGCTCAAGGAAACCTTCGTACATAGGAGGCCATGAGTCTAAGTTATGATAGATATCATATGTCCAGAGAATTATCCTTGGTTGACCCAATAGACCCCAATGAAAAAATGAGAAGATTACTATCATGATCCTTCCAATGGTGAGTCTTCTCTTGACATATAACTATCTCCACTGTCTCCAAGTGAAAATTATATTTCAAATAAACTCCAAGATCATATAGGTAGTGCTCGTAGATATACTCAGCAAGTGGATGTGCACAACTCTGTCTTATGATAACACGAGATTGTATGTCATTAGTCATCTTGTATGATAGTGACAAAACACCTTCGCAAAGTTGGGTTTGCCTTACCCTATTCGGTTCACCAAAATTAAATATCAAATGACGTATACAGTACGACACACTTATCTAAACTTCTCAATAAAATTATTTCCATACTATTAAGGAAAAACCTCAACAGCTATAGACCACCGTTCTATTCCCCTGTTATCCCCGCTCGACTCAGCAACACTCTTATTACCTTTGAAAGAAGAGTACTCCGACTGGTAGGGCGAGGATATACTCGAAGAAAACTTGCACTATGCTCAAAGCTTTTTTAGACTCTAAAGAAATACGCTCAAGATTATAGAAAGAAGAACTCTCTATAGTTCTCTCTCTAGAGAGTTCAAATTGAATTCGTAAGAAATAATGAAGGAATGAGCTTCTATTTATAGAAGAATGGGTGAATAGTAACCAATCCATGAGCGATTGATTGATTTACTTTTAAGCAGACGGTCAGATTGGTTTACAATAAAATATAATATATTCTATTTATAATCTAATAAAGCGAATAACTTTATAAAAGTATTACATTTTATATAAAAAGATTTTACTATGCAAACACTATGCATGCACTATGCAAACACTATGCATAATAAAATGTATTCTAATTATTGTCAATAAAGCAGATAACTTTATAAAAGTATTACATTTTATATAAAAAGATTTTACTATTAGCTTTAATAAAAGCGAATAACTTTATAAAAGTATTACATTTTATATAAAAGATTTTCTATTTTATTACATTAATAATACTAATAAAACAAAACTTCATCATCACTTACTTTGAAAAATTTTTAAATGTCACCCTTAACTTTAAACTTTTATCAATTTAATTATTCACCAAAATAGAAAAATTGAATACTTTTATTTCATAAAATTCGGGGTCTCACATATACAACTTATCTAATACTTCATTGATTAATGTTAAGCATCATTATATTAACCAATATTCCTGTTTTATAACTTAGGACAACATCTTTTCTCGTCAAGAGCACTACATTTGCATATGTGCATTCCTGACGCCCTCCGATTGCTTGTTAATGCATATCAGTCGCACAAATGACCATTTTGACCTATGTTCCCAACCTCGAATTGACAAACTTAAAGAACTAAAGTTGTAGATCTATTCGTCATGGTTCCAAATCATCTTGAATCACCTCAATTGGATTTCGTATGAAAATGTTATGGCCATTTTACTACAGGAGGTCAAAACTGTCCAACCCAGACTCTTGTTAAAATATTTGGCGCGAGAACTAAGTCGAACGATGGTATGCAGAGGCATGTAATTGATGCTTGGGAAGCCAATTTCATTGTTGGAGGCGCCAAGTTGAGAGGCAATTTTTACTTATTTGAGGTGAGAAAATCATAGCTAGAGTACTGATTTTTGGTATTTGAGGGCTAACCACGAAGAACAGAATAACTAAATTCTGGACTAATTACTACTGCTAAAATCTAAATTAAGACGTAAAACTTTTATAGATTACTCATAAACATTTACTTATCATGCATATACCAATTTAAAGCAATTAAACAATAATTTTAGAAAATTTAAATCCTTGAAACCATAGTTTAAAACCCAAAACTCCATGTTGACGTTGTTTTACAAGGTTTAACACTGTAAACCATAATTATCCAACGAATTCATTCCTTTGAACTACATTCTCATTAAGTCCTTACCCAATTAACATACATAAGGTTCAATTAGCATACAATCACATCCTAATTTTGTTATCCTGCAAAACATGTCCATGTACATGTAATCACTGTAAAACTAATTTCTTTCTTGCATACGTAATTTAGCATACAATCATATATATATATATATATATATATGCTAGTTATAACAATTACCATTACAAATATACATAATTTCATAATCAGTTGTAAAAACATGGATTATAGAAAATTTTGTAAAAACTTTATATTACAATCAAGAACACAGAGAACGTAAAACGTATATAGTGTTATGATTATGAAAATACCTCTTGTTGCTTTGAAAATCCTTTCATTGAGAATCACTTTAACACTCAGAACTTGCTTTGAAATCCTAGTCTTTTCTCTCTCAGACTCTCTCAAATTCTTTTCTCTGTAATCTTTGTTCTCTTTTCTCTTAAGCCAATATCAGACCCAAAACTCTTTTACGTGAAATACAACAATGGCAACGCACGCTTTTTCAAAATGTCTAAAACTGACGGCTTACTAATGACCTTATTAAATCAGCGGTTACAAAAAATTATTATATATTATTTATATTTTGTTTATTTAATTTATATTATTAAAATTCAAAATTTAAATACCAAAAGCCATAAGGCTCTCTGTTTGACAAAACTCTTTAAAAAAAATTAAACACTTAATATTTTTAAGTTTTGTTTGGCAAAACTAAATTAAACTTCTTTATAGTATAGTTATTTGTCACACTTTGTTTAATTAAGTTTTCATACTTAATTTAATTAATTCTAATAACAATTTATTGAATAATATAATAATTCATTTAATCATTATAAATTCTCTAACTTAATTATTAAATTAAATTAGAATATTATCTCATAATAATTAATTTCCTTAACCGATTAATTATTTATTAAACAAATACTTAACCAAATCAAATCAAATTAAACAAATATTTATTCAACAATAAACAAATATTTATCAACAATAAATACATCCATTAAATATTTATATAATTCAATAAATATTTATAATTACAATTAAAATTCTGGATTGTTACATTAATCACATCGTAATAAGAATTTTAATTATTAAATTCTTAATTTAATAACTTATGAAAATTCGGGTTGTCACATCCTTCCCTCCTTATAAGGATTTCGTCCTCGGAATCAAAGAAACCTCCTTTACTCGGTTTTCACCAAAAAAAAAATTTCAAAAATTTATCGTTGAATATCTTCAACACATTACCTTAATATAAATTTTATATTTCCTACTATATTCATTACTTCAACAAATTCTAGGTTTTATTTCATAACTTTCATGTGAACTCAATTATATTTTGAGTATTATATACTCTTTAACCCATTCATTTCCTTTGCTAAGGATCGTTATCATAAACACTCGGGATATTACATTCACCCATTCTTCTAAGAATTTCGTCCTCAAAATTTTATCTATTAATCTTTTTTCATTCAATCTATCAAAATAGATTTTTCATTAATACTTTATTCATTCATTGGGTTTTACAACCAAATTCTTGCTCTAAGGATCTTTCTAAGATCATCATATTCCTCACCTCTTTCTCTTCTAAGAGTTTTACATTTCTCTTCTTTCTGGAGTTTCAATTCTTTCTTGAAATTATTTTGTTTTTATTAATTTTCTCATCCTTTCCACTTTCACCTTTTATAATAATAAGAATCTTCCACAATTGCTCAATAATTGGGAAGTGGTATGAATAACAGAAATTTAAAAGATTCCAAATCATGTTGAGGGTCATAAGACCTTGAACTACGTCAACGGTCATAAGTACTCTTTCAACTTAAACCTTAACAGTCATTAGACTATACTCCCGTACTTAGGGTGTTAAGCCCTTCATACGATGTATTGCGCACAAACATCAAAATGCATCACGTAACTATGTTCATGGTTACAAGTAATCTTTCAACTTTAACCTTAATAGTAACACTATAGGGACTCCCCGTACTTAGGGTGATAAGCCCTTCGTACCATGTATTGTGCACAAACATCTAAATGCTTTCGCGTAATCCCCTATAAAAGGGTTGTTTATCTTAGCATTTCAACATCTGAATCCGCACCAAAATAATTTGGTTTGGCAAAACTTCTCAAGAACGCTTGAATTTCATGAACATCTTTCAATAATCGTCTATCTGAATCAAATAGCATAGACTTCTACAACAATTCGGACTTCAATCGAAATATACATATATATATATATATATATATATTCATATCTCAAAGTAATCTCAAAAATCTTTTTTTTATGACGTTATGATACCGCACTGTATTTGCAGTCCGTTTGAGGATTCCGTCATTTGGTGATTTTATCATACTACATCATACCATAGTGAGCTAACAATCCTTAGATCACATCCAACACTAAGTAATACTGCATTGATGACTCCATCATTTTTATCATCTCTACACCAGGTTCCATGATGCAGTGATGATATAAAAATAATTTTTGATATATTTTAAATCATTTTTGTCTAGCCGAAGCAATTAGCATAGACATATGAATAACAGTATTGTTTTTAAAACTCATTGGTTTCATCATTTGATCCAATGTTTTTCAAGAAAATAGAAGTGCAAACATCAACACAAAATTCATAAATTTCAAAAGTCTAGCATAACTAGTAGATTTAGAATATCTAGGTATCCATCACCTTCAACCTTTACTTCATTACGTCATTACTTGACCAATTCTTTTTATTTCTAGCACCACTAATGCTCTTATACTAAATATTCTTGTATTTCAACTTACAATCTTCCTATACCCCCAGTAGAGTTCATTAAACTTACCGCACATTAGAAGTTCAGGAACTTGCCACGATAATATGAGTTTAAGAACTTATCCTAGTCATACCATAGGCGTCCATTCGCTGAGGGGTTCAAAACATACCATATTATTATGAGTCGTGAACTTACCATACACATTAGTTTTAAGAACCGCACCTAATCCTAAAAATATCTGACTAATCTTAATAGTTTCTAACTATCATATATACACATGAGAAAAGAATCACCTTTTTGCCACATATACATTGATAGCGCGACACCAACATTCCAATGATTATTAATGGGATAAACTGAGTGCAAGCACAAAACCCTCGCCCATACAAAGGTTTGTACAACTCAGCCATTACATGAGTCCTCAATTGAAATTCCACCTAACTCTATCTTGCTTATAACTTGCTCTTTGCTCAATACGAGTTTTTCGTACCTCATCATTTATAACTCCTCGTGAGTTTACCTCGTACTATTTCATAGTACATTATCTTCATAGCATTAAGCTATAATTATTCAAACATTATAAACCATTTTTCTCTTATAACTTAAACAGATCACATTGTGATCTTATTCTATAATCATCTCCCTTAAATTTCTTTTCTTAACTCGTGATCATTTTGCTTTATGATCCTCTTTCTTTCCCCTTTTCATCATTTACGATTTCATTTATGCTTTTAATCTTACATGCTTTGTCTATTCATCATTATTCATTATCTTTCCTATTGGAGTTAGGGTAACTCCCATTTTTTATCTTTATATCTCCTCAAGATTCTTCTTTGAATTTTCTTGTTTATAAAACAATTCTTCCTTTAAGAATTTCTAACTTCGTTTACATTGCTCAACATTTCATTTGAGTTCCACGTTTTCATCATACGTATCCATTTTCTATACTTGGTACACATTGAGTCTCTAATAGTTTTCAATATAGTATTTGGTGGTTTCCCACAAAAACCAACAAACTAGGTTCAGAAAGTTACTAGTTAGTATATACCTCGGCTCTATGAAGGAATCGTTTAGCCCAGATACCATACATCAACTATTAAAGAGTACGATTGTACCATACTTAGATATAACTTTTTATTCTTAACTTCTTTATCATTCTCATTTTATAGACATTATCTATTTATTATCACCTTACATCCTTATTATTGGAGTTGGGTAACCCCACATTCATATTCCTTATAGCTCTGTGAGATTCTTCTTTGAATCCTTTCACGCATGTTTTAATCCCTTCTTTAAAAATTTCTTAAATTACTTCTTATTATTCAAACTCTACTTGAACTTATTCTATCATTATCTGCACCTCTCTTCTCTAAGGTTATAACCAAAGGTAGTATTACCTAAGGTTTCTAACCTATCAGCTTTGATAGCAACTTTAACGACCCCAAAATTCATACAATTTAATTCTCGACTTCGGTCGTTAATAATACATTCAACTTCTAATTTTACATCATTAAACGATAATACAACCATTGAAATTTGTGGAATAATTAAAATTTTCTACTATAAACTATCCTCGTTCCCAAAACCTTCAACCTTTACATCTAAATATCTCGGACTCATTTTAATACTACAATAGTTTACATCGCAAAACGATATTACAATTCAACATTAATACATTATTCATAATATTAAACATGGTTCAAATAATATTAACACAACCAAAGTTTGTAACGCCCCAGAAAATCAAACCTTTATAAATACTTTTAATAATGAATAAAATAATATTATTTATTATTATTACGTGTGGATAAGATGAATGTCGTTCTATAACCTAGAAACGTTCGAATGTCGTAGTATTTTAACTACATGGGAGAATTAAACTGTTTGAATTTCTAAGACGAAAATAAAAGCTTTCCGAGAAATTTTCCAAAAAATACTATTCATATATTTTTGCTCGGGAATTATTTTTGAACTTCCTAGAAATATGTAATGTTATAATATCAAGGTGATATGGATTATGTAATAATAACCTAAGTATGGAAAACGTAATATTTCACATACGGACTTAATTTGGGAACGTTAGGTTTATTAAGCGTTAAAGGAAGAAAGTTCTGATTGTATAATGTGTATTCATTATATGAAGGTAATGAATGTAAGTATAATACGAGGTATTGTACTATTATATATGAAGAATGAGATAACGTATATTACGAATTAATATACAAGCTAGCATATGAGGATTATACATGGGGTATAAATGTTAAGTTGTTAAATCTAAGGTAATGGACTTGTAGGATTATTAGCCTAATATGAGAAGTCCAATAGAAGGTGACAATCAAGCCCAAGTGTTTGATAGATCATGAGTCCAAACTATGGTAGCATAATCCCAATAAGAAAGTAGTTAGATTTAATTAACAAGCCCAATGATAAGCCATAATCCATGGGGCAATCCAAGTGTAAAGTGGGTAAACTTGATGGGCAAACAATTAGTGTGATGACCAAGTGTTGTGTTGAGCAAGGAATAAATAGTAAGGAGGTGGAAATTAAGGAAGTTATTAAGGAGGTGGAATAAGGAGGTGGGATGTTTAAAGACCATTCTACCCTAGCTTTGAGTTGCTTATAAATAGAAGGCTCCATTTCATTTTGTTGGTTGTTATTCATCAAACACTTTCCTCTCAAAGATAAGCAAATTATTTGGTAGAGAGAATAAGCCACTTAAGATAGGTTTTTTTGCTTGCACTCAGTTTATCACATTGATAATCATTGGAATGTTGGTGTCACGCTATCAATGTATATGTGGCGAAAAGGTGATTCTTTTCTCCTGTGTATATTTGATAGTTAGAAACTATTAAGATTAGTCAGATATTATTAGGATTAGGTGCGGTTCTTAAAACTAATGCATATGGTAAGTTTATGACTCATAATAATATGGTATGTTTTGAACCCCTCAACGAATGGACGCTTATGGTCTGACTAGGACAAGTTCTTAAACTCATATTATTGTGGCAAGTTCCTGAACTTCTAATGTGCGGTAAGTTTGATGAACTGGGGTATATTTAAGTGTGAATGGAGTATTGAGGATGATAAGAATAGATAGACCTATTAAGCAATAGATCATTATAGAAAGTGGAGTTGATGATGGGAGCATAGGTATTCCAAATCTTCTAGCTATGCTAGACTTTCGAAATTTATTGACTTCGTGCTGATGTTTGCACTTATATTTTCTTGAAAAACATTGGATCAAATGATGAAACCAATGAGTTTTTTTAAAAAAAAAATAAAACCGTTATTCGTGTGTCTATGCTAATTGCTTCGGCTAGACAAAAATAATTTGAAATATATCAAAATGTATTTTTTTTATATCATCAATACATCATGTAACTTGGTACAGAGATGATAAAAACGATGGAGTCATCAATGCATTATTACTTGGTGTTGGATGTGATCTAAGTATCGTCAACCCCTATGGTATGATGTAGTATGATAAAATCACCAAATGACAAAATCCTCAACGGACTGTAAATACAGTGCGGCATCATGATGTCATAAAAATATTTTTAAGATTTCTTTAAGATATGAGTTTATATATATATGTATGTATATTTTGATTGATGTCCGAATTGTTGTAGAAGTATATGCTATTTGATTCAGCTAGACGAATATCGAAAGATGTTCATGAAATTCAAGCGTTTCTTGAAAAGTTATGCCAAACCAAATTGTTTTGGTGCGGATTCAGATATTGAAAAGCTGAGATGAACAACCCTTTTATAGGGGATTACGCATAGCGTTTCGATGTTTGTGCATAATGCATTGTACGAAGTGCTGATCACCCTAAGTACGGGGGTCCCTATAGTCTTATGATTGTTAAAGTTTAAGTTGAAAGATTACTTATAACTATGGACATACGCATAGCGTTTAAATGTTTGTGCACAATACATCGTATTACGAAGGGCTTAACACCCAAAAGACGGGGTCCTTATAGTCTTTACGATCATTAAAGTTGAAGTTGAAAGATTACTTGCAACTGTGGACATAGTTCGTGGTCTTATGACCCCCAACATGATTTGGAATCTTTGAAATTCCTGCTATTCATATTGCTTCCCAATTATTGAGCAATTGTGGAAGATTCTTGCTATTCTAAAAGGTGAATGTGGTAAGGATGATGTTCCTTAGAAAGAAGTAAGTCGTAGAATGCGACACTGAATGATGAATATATTGAATAAGTGAGAAAAGAAATTTTTAAATGAGAAGGAGTTGAGTTATCAAAGAATAATGTAAAACTTTTAATAGAAAAGTTTAATAATTGTAGAAAAATCTTTGTGGAAAGAAGTGGTTATAGAACCCAATTGAATTTATAAAGTATTAACATAAAATCTATTTTTTATAGATTGAATGAATGAAGAGTAATAAATAAAATTTCGAGGACGAAATTCTTAGGAGAATGGGTGTATGTAATATCCCGAGTGTTCATGATAACGATCCTTAAAGAAGGAAATGAACGGGTTGAAGAATATGTAATACTCAAATATAATTGAGTCTAAGTAAAGGTTATGAAATAAAATTTACAAGAATTTATTATCAAGAATGTTGGGGGTAGGAAATATAAAACCTATATTAAGGTAATGTGTTGAAGTTATTCAACGGCGAGATTTAGTAAAAAACTTGAGGAAGGTAGGGTTTGGTGATTAGAGGGCGGAATCCTTATAAGGTGGGAAGAATGTAACAATCCGTAATTTTATTTATAATTTCAAATATTTATTGAATTAAATAAATATTATTAATTAATGTGTTTGTTGTTTAGTAGATATTTGTTGGATTATTTATTAGTAAGTAAATAATCCAAGTGAGTTATAGAAATTAACTTAATTAAGATAAAGAGTAGCGAATTAAATTTATGAGATAATACTCTAATTTAACTCAATAACTAAATTAGAGAGTTATTAAGGATTATATGGTTTGTTATAATGTTATTCAATTTGATTTTTGTAATTAAAGTGATGTGTTAATTTATTAAATAAAATTATAATTATAATGAAAATTATAATTTTATTATATTTGTTTATGTGGTAAATGGATTTAATAAATTGTTATTAGATTTAATATAATTTGAGTATGGGAATTTATTTAAATAAAGCGTGACAATAAATATGACTTATGAAAATAGATTAAAAGAGTTTTAATTTGGTTTTACCAAACAAAGCCTTAGAGTTTTTTTTTCAATTCTTATTTTAATCTTGTTTTGCCAAATAAGGCTTAAGGAATGATTAAAACATTATTTTAATAGGTTTTTCCAAACAAGGCCTTATGGCTTTTAAGTTTCAAAATAAAAAAATAACTGATAGGTATTTAGTAGCCTTATTATTATACGTCAGTTTATTTTTTTATGTTAGCGTCTGTTTTAGTTTTACGTTGTCTTAAGCCAAAGAAAGAACAGAAGGAAAAAAGAAGAGAGGAATAGAAGAAGTTCTTTGTAAATTGAGAGAAAGAATTTATGGGGGTTATGGAAGGAAGAAACAAGAAGATTGTTCGAAATTTTATAGTTAATCAAAGGTAATAATCTAATTTTGAGTTTTTAGTATTATACTTCTTGAGTTTTCTTTGAAAAGTTGGATTTCTATGGTTAGATTGTTAAGAGATTGATCATATATGTTAATTAGTATGTATAATTTGTTATACATAATCTATAATAGGTTTTCATGTAATCAAATTCGTGGGAACAAGTGTTAGATGAAGAAATTTGGTTTATGGCTTAGTATATGTATTTTGGCCTATTTTTAGGGTTAAATCGATGGTTAGATCATGTTTATAATCTGAATTTGATAATAGATGTTGTTAGTACGTTGAAAAACGAAAAGAACGAAACTTAAACGAACCAATTTGGTTGAGAAACGAATTCGTAGAGAATGAATTCGCTAAATTTTTCAAACATGAACAATTAGTATGAACATGAGTTGTAAATTCATATTTGGGTTAGTTGATGGGTAATTGGTATGTTATAGCTTTATGAGTTACGAACCCATAGAATCAAAAATGAACTAATTTGGATGTATATAACTCAAGTTATAAAGGTTAGAAGAAATATTTGGCATGATAGTTCATAACAGAGAACAAAATTCGAGTTCACAGTAGTTATGCCCATACTGGCTCAAACTATTTTTAAGGCATAACCCACCTTACATTGGCGTGTGTTCTGCAATGACTGATTTCACCTGTTTTGGTAAAACAACCATAACGTTTTTATACGAACTCCGATTGAGGTGATTCAAGATGATCCAGAACGAGGACGAATAGACCTACAACTTTTGTTCTTTAAGTGTTGCAATTAGAGGTCTTTAGAAAGGGTAACAATAGTCATCTTTTTGACTATTATGTATTCGGAGGCGATCAGAGGGCGTCGATCGAACACATACGCAAGTATAGTGCTCCCGACGATGGAATATGTTATTTTAAGTGATAGAACATGAAAATGCATGATATTATACACGACATATAAGATTACCTTACTTATAAGGAATTTCCTTAGCATGATTGAGTATGTTTTTTTTAAAGAAACTTTAGATTTTAAAAAACAAGTTTATACGAACTTTGAGTCTTTTGAATTCTGATATTTGTAGCATATGTAAAGGGTTTAGTCATGCATATAAATAGGTATGACACATGGCCTTGAGTACCTTTTGTATACTATGAGTTGCCTAGATGGTTATTTTTGAAGATAACTAAAGATTTTAAAAACAAACATTGACGAACTTAAAGTAACTTGTGGACTTAAAGTTCTAATCATGATAACATATATACATGGCCTAGTTAGCTATGAAATGAGATTAAAAGTTGTACCTAGTTTCATTAACTTGGCCTAGAATGACTTTTAAAAGTGAACTTGAATGCCTTATGCCCCAGACATGACGAATATGTTCATCATCTAGCTAAGGCTGAATTGGACCTTTCAAGTGTGGTTTAAAATAAGTCTTCAAATAATGAACTATGTTATGTCTATGTGAAGCATACTAGCGGGGGCTTATTAGTACCAATATATGGTTTAAAATATTATATCAACGAATCTTGTTAAAGAAAGTTGTTAAGCTTTATTGATTGAAATAAATTATTATAGAACTAAGTAGTTTGAATATGAACGACGTAGATCACGTATCTATAAACTTTAAATATGTGTCGAACACAAAGCGAGTCAAGTGTGTGATGAATGTGAACTTGAAAATAGACCACAACCTATTTGATGTCTAGTATAGATGGTTAAGGTATAATTATACATATCTAGCTATTCTAAGAGTATGATGAGAAAGTGAAATGAATGTTTTACAAACCTAGTTAGGAAACAATGTAACGTTACTATTATATTAAGAATGTATGAAATATATGACTAATGGATGTGAATTCATGATTATATAATTGTGTAGGAATACACAAAGTGCAGATAAATATTAAGTAGTTAAGTCGTAGTTCATAAACTACAAATCAGGCAAGTCTTTTAGTTCCTATTTGTTATGTAAACTTTGATGATTAACTGTTTTAAATCTTTATTGCAAAGAGCATGATGTGTTATATATATGATGAAAGTATGAAATGTTAAAGTCAATTTATGACTATGTTGATTTATTAAAGCATGCTAATTGAGTAAGGACTCAATCTTTATACTTGTTATATGAACTGTAGCATGTATGTTATATGTTGAGCATGTTATTATGTGCTATGTGATGCATGAAAACTGTTAGATTTTGCTAGGCTGTAGAGCTCAACCTTGCAAATAACCACTTTTGCAGGTTCAAGATTCAAGGTAAAGTTATGTGTTAGTTGAAAGACATGAATCAAACGTGATACTTGAAGATTTACACACTTTGGTTGTGTTATTATCATTTGAACCATGTTTAAGGTTCTGAATAATGTATTAATGTCAAATTGTAATATCGTTTTGCGATGTAAACTATTGTAGTATTAAAATAATTATGAGATATTTAGATGTAAAGGTTGAAGGTTTTGGGAACGAAGATAGTTTGTAATAGAAAATTTTAATTATTCCGCAAATTTCAATACTTGTATTATCATTTAATGATGTAAAATTAGAGGTTGAATATGTTTTTAACGGCCGAAGTTGAGAATTAAATTGTATGAATTTTGGGGTCGTTACAATATAAGCATAATATTGTTAAGGCATTGTAAGACACTTAAGTATGATGATTAAGAGTTAATAATCAATTGAAGATGAATGAAATGTGAATGACGTAATGAAAGCCGGAAACTCATAATAGTAGATCTAAGTCAGGTTTTATATTGAGATGAAGGGTAAGATATAATTGTATACATACTTGATTATATATGACCTAATGTGGCACGTTATATGATCATGTATTGTAGAAACGTAGAGACTTAAAGTGTACGTGTGTTAATCAATAAGCAGACGCTGAAGGCAAGTATTCTAACCCTTGTTCCAGTTAAGTCTGGACAAGTTTTGTAATTCATGTATTCTTTCACATGAAGTCTTGAATGATGAAGTCTAAAGCCAACTATTTCGGCTAGACTTATATTATGATTCTGTCAAGCATGATTTATGTTTACCGATTTATATTGGTATGGTTTTCAATCGAAGACCAAGTATTGTAAAATGTTTTTGTCGTTTAACGACAGCCACGTAAGGTTGCCATAACTTAAACGTATACACGTTTAATGAATGTAGTGTTGATCAACATAGAGTACTATGGGTTGATCACCCAGAAGTGCTCGTAAGCTATGCCGGACTTACGGACTTAATGCCGGGTTATCCTTTTTAAAAGAAATTATGTACTGCTCATAGTTTTGAGCCTTTGATGATATTCTACTGAATATTGTTGTTGGAAAACGTTTTGAATGAAAAGAAGAGCTATTTTGAATTATCGATAGTACTTCATAACTATTGTTTAGTTACTGAAGATATATAGTTCTATGTTTTAAGCATGTTGTTTATTAGAATTGTAGTACTTGCTGAGCTAGTCATGCTCACTCTTGCTTGAACCATATGAACGCAGCCAAGATCAAGTGGACCGAAGGCTCAGGCAAGGACAAGGGCAAGGCGAAGACGAACCCTTAGATTGCTTATGTAATAGAATAGTTGAATGTTTGTAATATATTTAATATTATGACAAGAACAAACGAATGGGTTATAAAGAACCTGGGAAATGTAATATTATTTTGGATATATAGAAGTTATATTAGTCCTTTTGAGTCTATTCAATTGAATGAATGAATGAATTGTAGTACCGTGTAACACCATCTGTCGGGTTGGAAGAGACCCGGATTTGGGGGCGTCCCAGGTGAGTATCAAAGTATTAGGTTATAAAACTTAAGGGGGGATTAAAAACCTTAAGTCATAGCCTTAAGACAGATCAAAGAAGTAAAAGAAAAATGTAACCTTATAAAAATGCATTACGATTATGTTATATATTTTTATTATTCTACTGACGTGTGCTAATCCACTTAACTGTTTTGTGTAGATGTCAAGAGTAAATGGAATGTATGTAGTTGGTCAAGCCATTAGTGAAGAATCGGTGAACCAAGTAGAGGTTATACCGAACCCCATAGCAGTAGAGCCTGAAGTTGTGGTTATTGAGTCTGGAGACTTAGATGATGCTGACTACATGTCAGTATTCGATGGGATGATAGAGGAGGAAGTAGAGATAGTGTCCTTTAATCCAGTGGCTATAGCGGCGGAGATAGCTCTTCGGGGGTCGATGATGTCTCTTTTCATGTCAGTGTTGGATAGAAATATCCATTACTGTCAGGAAATCAAGGAATTGAAATCAGAGCTCCAAATGGTTATAGAGGACAAGACTGATGTCAAGTCTATGTGGGAGTAGGAACATGACGATAGGATTTTGGCTAAGGACAAAGTCCACAATTTAAAGCACGAGGTCTTTGAGCTCAAGGAGGAGCTAAAGACCAAGGTGTAGAAGATAGGGAGGATGTCCTATATCTATAGGAGTTCTCATACAGATTTCCAGCAACAGGTAGCTGGATATCCTGTGGAGGTGGGGCAAACACGGTATACTATTAGCCGTGATATCATTGTTGGTCTTGCCAAGGCAGATTTTAAGAATGCCTTGAGGCAAATGTAGACTAGTAGTAGTTAGAGTAGTATGTAAATATTTTGTAAGTAGTAGTGATGTAAAGCCCTTTTTGTATAGTAAAGGGTAGTCTTTTGTAAATCTTAATTTTTGGAAAGCGATAATGGGAAAGTAATGTAATCAGCTTAGGCTGTGTATGTAACCGATGTAATATTATACTACGAAGAATGAATATAAGTCCTTTTTATGGCAAGCAATGAGTTATGGATGTTGGAGTTATTGTTAATATTAATGATAACTAATAAAGAAAGGAATAATAACGAAATATGTTTATTGTATCAGCAAAATGCCGCCAAGAAGAGTGCAACGTAATCAAGGTGCGAGCATAAATCAACCGGAGGGAGGTCCGGTTAATCCGATGCAGGAGTTTGTTAATTTAATAACAGCTACCTTTAATAGAACATGGGCTAATATCCTTGTAAATCTAGGAGTAGCATGAGCTACTACCTTTAAGGATTTCAAGAGCGTGGGTCCGCCAGAGTTCAAAGGAACTACGGAACCTATTGAAGCCCAAACGTGGGTTAAGGAGATAGAGAAGGCATTTGTAATAGCAAATATCGATGAGGCCCAAAAGGTTGCCTTTGCGACCTATATGATGAAGGGAGAGGCCAACTTTTGGTGGGAAGCCAACCAGGCTAGGACCAGGATAGCGAATCTGACATGGGAGAGGTTCAAGGAGATATTCTTTGAGAACTACTTTCCCACGAGCATGTAAGGGAGGATGGAGATGCGGTTTTTGGAGTTGAAACAAGGGGACATGACGGTTCCCCAATACGCCGCCAAGTTTAATGAACTGACAAGGTTCGCTCCACATCAAGTGGATACTGAGGTGAGGAAGGCGCGACGGTTCGAGCAAGGTTTGAAACCCTGGCTCTATAATCGCATATCTGTGTTCCAAAGTACTTCTTTTAGGACCATTTTAGAGAAGGCGATAATCGTCGAGGGTGGTAGTGAAGCTTTAATTCAATACCACAAGGACAAGAAGAGCAAGATTAAAGTAGACGGGAGAGTAAAGATCGAGAGAGCCAGTGGTAGTGGCGAGGGTCAGAAGAGGAAGGTATTTAGCTCTGGGAATACCGGAGTGAAGCAAGGAGACCCAAAGATAAGAATGGAGGTCTGCAAGACCTGTGGGAAGACTCACTTAGGAATCTATTTCAAGGGGAAGGCTGTCTGTTACAACTGTGGACAGGAGGGGCATATTGCGCCTAATTGTCCGAGTCCGAAGAAGAACCACGGATGCTTTGTGTGTGGATCAACTGACCACATGACAAAGAACTGCCCGAAGAAGGGGACGGACGGGAATCAGGGCACTAATTGCGGTAAGTTAGCTATTAGTGGACCAGCGCAGCCAGGTAGGCCGATGGGTCGTACCTTTAACATGACAGTCCAAGATGCAGTCGCATCAGGGGATGTCGTTGCAGGTATTATTCCGATCAAAGATGTTAATGCGTACGTGGTGTTTGATTCGGGTGCTACTTGTTCATTTATAGCATGCGATTTTGCTAGACGATTTGGATTACTTCCCGAAAAGTTGCCTATACCTTTAAATATTAAGGTAGCAAACGAAGAAATAATTCCTGTTGAAGATGTTCATAAGAGTTGTTGTGTAGAAATACGGGGTTATAAATTATCGGTAGATTTGTTACCGATAAAGTTAGGAGAATTCGATGTAATTCTCGGAATGGATTGGTTAGTAAACCATGGGGCAATTATAGATTGTCAAAATAAATGTGTGAACATTAAGACGTTAGAACAACCTCGGGTAGTATTTTACGGTAATAGATCGCCGGGACGTTCGTGTTGTCTAACCATGACACAAACTAGGAAATTACTGAGAAATGGATGCGTAGGTTATCTGTGTTAGGTTGTTGATACCCAGAGAGTGGTAGCAACCATGGAACAAATACCTGTACTGAGAGAATTTGCCGATGTATTTTCGAGTGAATTGCCAGATCTTCCGCCGGATAGGGAGACAGAGTTTGTGATAGACATTGTGCCAGGAGCGGCACCAGTTTCCGGGGCACCATATCGTATGGAGCCAATGGAGATGAAGGAGTTGATGGTACAGTTGCAAGAACTATTAGACAAGAAGTACATTCAACCGAGTGTTTCGCAGTAGGGAGCGCCGGTACTATTTGTCAAGAAGAAGGACGTATCATTAAGACTGTGTATCGACTATCGAGAGTTGAACAAGTTAATGATAAAGAATAAATACTCATTGCCCAGGATCGATGATCTCTTTGATCAGTTGAAAGGGGCTAAGTATTTTTCTAAAATAGATTTAAGAATGGGGTATCATCAGTTGAAGGTTAGGAAGGAGGATGTGCCAAAGACAGCATTCAGGACTTGTTATGGTCATTATGAGTTCCTAGTGATGTCGTTTGGGTTGACAAATGCACCAACTACATTTATGGATATGATGAACAGAGTGTTCAATCAATATTTGGACAAGTTCATAGTGGTGTTTATAGATGATTTCTATTCTATTCTAAGACACCAGAAGATCATGCTGAACACCTTAGATTAGTGTTGGAGACAGTAAGAAAGGAGAAGTTGTATGCGAAATTCACTAAGTGTGAATTTTGGTTGGAGAAGGTACAGTTTTTAGGTCATGTCATTGACCATGAGGGAATTTCAGTAGATCTAGCGAAGGTGGAAGCCGTGATGAATTGGGAACAGCCAAAAACGCCGACTGAGGTGCGGAGTTTCCTAGTGGGTTACTATCGAAGTATCATCTAGGATTTTTCGAAGATAGCTACTCCGTTGACTAACTTAACAAGGAAGACGGTGAAATACGCTTGGATTGACAAGTGCGAGGACAGTTTTTAAGAACTAAAGAAGAGATTGAGTGAAGCGCCTATTTTGTCATTGCCCGATGACATAGGAAATTTTGTAGTTTATAGCGATGCTTCGCATAGAGGACTTGGTTGCATGCTCATGCAGCATGGCAAGGTCATTGCGTATGCATCTAGGCAGTTGAAGGATTGATAGAAAGTTTACCCTACTCACGATCTAGAACTGGCCACAGTAGTTTTTGCTCTAAAGATATGGAGACATTATCTTTATGGAGAAAAATGTGAGATATACACGGACCACAAAAGTCTAAAATATATCTTCACACAGAAGGAGTTGAATATGAGGCAGAGGAGATGGATGGAGTTGATAAAGGATTATGACTGTGAAATCTCAGTATAACCTGGAAAAAGCGATGTAGCTTAGGCGCCTTAAGTAGAAAGGGTCGAGAAAAGTTGTCTATGTTAACTGCTCAAACTGAGTTAATAATAGAGATGGGTAGGATGGAGATAGAAGTGAAGTTGCCAAGTGAATCGGAGTAGATACTTTTTACGACAGAGATGCAATCTACTATCGTTGAAAGAATCAAGGAGGTGCAGCTTAGAATGGATGAGTGTGATCGAGTAAAGGAGCGATTAACCAATGAAAAAGAGACTAAGTACAGTCTTGATAACGAGGGGTTATTAAGATTTGAAGGAAGAATTTGGGTTCCGAATGAAACGGAATAAAGGGAGCAAGTTCTACAAAAGGTTCATAGTTCAAGGTTTGTGATTCATCCTGGTAGCACTAAGATGTATCAAGATCTTCAACAGAGTTTCTGGTGGCCGAACATAAAGAGAGAGATCGTCGAATATTTTAGTAGGTGCTTGACTTGTCAAAGAGTTAAGGCTGAACATCAACAACCTAGTGGCTTGCTACAGTCATTAGAAATCCCGAAGTGGATTTAGGAGATTATCATGATGGATTTTGTGGTAGGACTTCCGACTACTCAGAAGGGGTAAGATACAATCTGGGTAATAGTAGACCGATTAACGAAGTCGGCTCACTTTTTACCAATAAGGGTTAAGTATAACTTAGACCAGTTAGCTAGACTCTATATTAAGGAAATAATCTCCAGACATAGAGTACCTGTATCGATTTGGTTAGATTGTCACGATTCACGTCGAACTTTTGGAGGAGTCTACAAGAGCAGTTGGGAACGCAGTTAAAGTTGAGTACGACATATCATCCACAAATGGATGGACAGAGCGAGAGGACAATTCAAACGTTAGAAGATATGCTGAGATCTTGCGTCATGATTTTCAAGGGTAGTTGGGATGATCATCCACCATTAGTGGAGTTTGCGTATAACAATAGTTATCATGCAAGCATAGGTATGCCACCTTACGAAGCTTTGTATGGGAGGAAATGCAGAATGCCACTGTATTGGGATGAGGTAGGAGAACGCCGAATGTTGGGACCAGAGTTGGTACAACAGACAGCGGACATTGTCAAGAAGATATAAATGCGTCTTTTAGCATCTCAAGACAAACATAAGAAGTTTATGGATCCGCATAGAGAGAATCGGGAGTTTGAAGTAGGTTCGTACATATTCCTAAAAGTATCTCCCTAGAAAGGAAAGATACATTCTAGGAAGAAGGGAAAGTTAAGTCCAAGGTTCATAGGACCTTTTGAGGTATTAAAACGGGTATGTGAGGTAGCTTATATGATAGCCTTACCTCCAGACCTATAACGAATATATAATGTATTTCACGTATCCGTGTTACGTCCTTATAAGCCAGATTAGAAGCATGTGATAGAATATGAGCTTATTCATATCGAGAAGGACTTAACGTATGAGGAAACGCTGATTCAAATTGTTGATAAAAAAGGACAAGTTCTGCGAAATAAAGTCATACCTGTTAGGTTTATAATATTCAAGAATGCAATCAAATTGCATAAAAAGTGCGGAAGCGTGTAAAAATCAGAGTTTAAAAAAATTTACAAACCATATACCCGGATCACCCTTTATGCATAATTATTAATTAAACGAAAAGATAAAGAATAAAATCATACCCTTGAAGATCGAGCTTCCTCAGATACAAGTTCACCTCCAAATCCTTTCGCGTTCAACTTGAATCCACCGGGTTTGGTTCCTTCCTTTGATCAACGTTAGCCACCCATATATTTGGCCTCTAGAGGTGATCCACCAAGGAAAAATAAAGATTCAAGAAGAAGGGGTATTGGCTCAACCCTAGTTTTCTATCTCTATAGAAAGGGCGTACTCTCCAACCAATTGGAATTATTACGCATACATCGATATCCGATATAATACTCCTCTTATAAAGATATCGAGGTAACCTTATTTAATAAAATAAGGTATTATTTAATTAAACTCTTTTAATTAAATGGGCTCCCTAATCTTATTAGGGATAATTAATTAAACTCATTTAACTAATTTTCCTCCTAATCCTATTAGAATAAATGAGAGTACTTATATTAAATTAATTCCTAAACTCTTTTAGAAATTAAAATAATAATAATTGTAATAATATTAATAAGACTCCTCTTATTAATTTATATTTAATATTTCTAAAATATTAAATAATAAATATTAAGCTATTTAATTTATTCTATCATCATAGATTAAATTAAATATACTTACTTTATATTATTACGATTATGCCATTAACTTCTTAAATAATTATTCTTCCTTTTTTATGGTGTGACCCGTTAGGTTCTCCATATTAAACGGTTGTGAATAAATCAATTAGAACAATTCTAATCTTATTTAAATAAATAAATTAAACAATTAATTTATTTAAATAAATAATATTTATTCTACAATAGGGATAAGCTACCTAGTGATCAACGACTTTCCAGATAATATAGATTTCAACATTAATCATAAAAGAACCTTTGAGTAAATAGTTACCGCACAATTCAATCCTTCCACCATACAATGTCCCAATTAAATATAAGACATGGAATTCTTGTCAAGTCTTATTTTATTTAATTATATGTATTTCGATCCTTAAATGCACAACTCAAATAATGCAAATTAGAAACTCCTTTCTAATTTCATTACGCCGCCAAGGACTCTTTGGGTTGTCATTTATCGAATCACATAGGACATTTCTCTTCTTTTATTGGAAGTGGTAGATTCTTTATTGATCATACATTATCTCCATGTACAACTTATTATACCCAAGCATACCCTTTGATATACCCTAAGGGTCTTAAGGAATAAGTCAAAGTATAACTCATCATACACAAGATACTATGATGATCTCAAGTCCAAGGATTACTTGATACTACTATCACTACAGAGAATTCCTATTGACAGCAAATAAAACTCCATTAGGTATTCCTTAGCGAGCCACGTTCAGTGAACTTATTCTCTAATAAGCACCTACATACTTGCTTTAGTGTCTCCACACAAATGATCATGAGATCAATCATCCTCATTCAATGAGCAAGCAACATATGTACCAATCTATCCGGATTCACTAATCCCCAATTTAGTAATCTAATGATTGGGAACTATTTTAGTTTTAAGCTTTCTAAGAATTTAGATCTCATTAGAATGATCATCATCATTATTCTAAAAGCATTGCTTAAAACTATGGGTTTATCACATATTATAAAATAGCATCATGTAGATAATTAAAAGCATTTAATAAATTAATACTTTTTATTAATAAATGAATAAGATTGTTACAAAGTATATGCTTTATCATCAAACATGATTGGCTTGTGTGCATATTACTTTCAATCTCCCACTTGCACTAAGCCAATCGCCATTGTATCTTATACTCTTCTTCTCTAAGTGACGATTATCCTGCTATTGGATAAGCTTTAGTTAATGGATATGTAATGTTGTTCATGAGAGTCCACTATCTCTATAGTGATTTTCCATCTTTCAATGATTCTAATAATCAAATGAAAGTGCCACAACACATGTTTAGATCCAAGATGAGACTTAGGAACTATTCCTAGTTCTGTAATAAACTTTTATCCAAACAATCAACTTGCGACTTCATTTATAGCTATATACTTTGTCTTTATCACTAAACCAAAGAACTCTTTCTTTGTTTGGAACCTTTCCAATTCTTTGCACCATTGTTCAAGATAACGCTTTACCTTAAAGTGGATTTTTACATCATCTTAGTGCATCTCGAAAAACTTGAGTCTATTAAGCCCTCTAGTTTTAATTTAGACCCACCATGAATATGATCACATCCTTAGTGCCGGTTAAGCACTTAAGATGTTTTTCACTAACTTATAGTGAACTTCTCTATAAAATGACTGATCAACATCAGGTCTCGTACATTTCATTGCATATATGATTGTCACTCATGCGGCCTCTCTTTTCAGGAGTCTGTGGGGACTATTAGGAGAGATACACTCCATAGCTCATCTACATGAGACATCTCTTGGAGTTTGCCATGCTAAACGACTTTAGCATCAAATGAATATATCGTTCCTTGGGTTAAGTCGAGTATCCTCTTGTATCTATCTATATAGATTTTATACCCAATTAAGATACTCTTCCCAAACCATTCATGGAGGAATGTTTAGACAACTTTATCTTTACTGATTGTAGCATTGGTATGTCATTCCTTATCCATAGTATATCAACATATAATACTAGAAATTTCACGACGCTCCCACTAACCCTTTTGTACACACTAGAACTCTTACCTCATCGTATGTAACTGGATCATCATCTTCTATGATGTGTACCTCATCATCATCATCCATGATGAATCCATACCTCCTAGGTATCTTCGGTACTATTCCAAATTTACGATTCGGTTGTGGTACAATAGGTATATCTACAGGTTCCTCTTATTTTACTTATAATATTTTGTGGTTCTTGAACTCTTCAAGATCTATTATCCTCCCACTAGCCCCTTCAATGATAAACACCTTTATCTTAGAAGGAAGCGTGTTTCGCAATAAACACCTTTTGCTAAGTAGGATTATAGAACATTTACCCTAAACTTATTTTAGGATGTCCCACAAATCTGTAATTGTCAAATCTTGTCCCAAGCTTATCCTTTGAAATCGTTTCACATAAGTTGGACAACCCCTTATCTTAACATACTTAAGATTAGGAATCCTCCCCATCCATAATTTTTTATAGAGTCTGGGGTAGGATTTTGAGGTTACCATTTTCGTAGATATACAGCCATTTCTAGGACATGACCCTAGAAGGATACTGGAATGTCGGTAAAATCATTATGGACCGCACCATGTCCAACAAGGTACGAATTTTCCATTCAGATACATCAATCAATTATTGCGTATCAGGATGTGTCCATTATGAGAAAACCATTTGAGATAATCTAGAAACTTATTGCACAAGTATTTATTCCTTGATCTAATCAAAGAATTTTAATACATTGTCAATTTGTTTCACTTCTAAATCCTTTGAACCTTTCAAATAATTCATATTTGTATTTCAGCAAATACACACATTCAACTCTTTGAATGATCATCTCCTTTTCTTATACTAGTTTGTTCAATTTGCAAAATTATTTTCGCGTAAGTCAAGTATACAAAATTTATTAAGTAATATTCCAGTTCTATACGAAACATTATTATTATAAATAGAACAACAATTGTTCTTAATTATAATACCAAAGATTTCATTGTCCAACAATAAAATGGAAATAATATTTTTAACAAGAACTGGAATACAATTACAACTTATTGACTTAATAGATTTGCCTGTAGGCATTGCTAAACTATAAGTTTCTATGGCTAATGCAGCAACCATTGCTTCATTTTCTACACATAGGATTACTTATCTTTGTTTAACTTTCTACTTCTGCTTGATCCCTTCATAAATCTATATTTATGATAACCAAAGTCGGTATCCAATACCCAAGTAGAACCTTGACTTAAAGAAAATTTTATTTTAAATCATGAACAAATTTGTATTTATAACCGAAACTTCACTAAGCTTCTTTGGTTAGCCTCTGCAAGATGCTTCTCATAGTTTATTTCGATTGTCCAGCTTATAGCGGTGGAAGCAAACTCCTTTGCTATCCGTGATCGATTTTGTTCTTATTATCCTTTGTTTACACCTTTACATTTACCTTCTTTGAATCGTTCTTCTTTTCAGAAGATCCTTTGGCCCCTACCAGTAAGACATGGTCTTTCTTGGTTGGAAAGTGACTCTCATCATTTTTCAACATGTTAAGCAAATCAGCAAAGCTGATATCTAGCTTGTTCATATGAAAAATTCACAACAATTGTGAAAGGAGTCCGGGAGTGAGTGCAAGATCAAATCTTGGCTCAACTCTCCATCCATGACAAAACTAGTTGTCCTAATTGATCAATCAAATTGATTATGTTAAGAACCTTTTTGTCTGTACTATAGTGCCATTGGCCATTCTAGATCGGAAGAGCTCCTTAGATATCTGATATCTATCAATCCTACTTTCCTCACCATCAACTACTTGATGTGCAGGAATATAGTAGAAGCATCCATAGTTTCATGCTGACGCTGAAGCTCGTTACTTATGGATGCTAGCATGATGCATTGAGCCAACTGTGCATCATCTTGCCACTTTCTAAAAGTAGCAATGTCTTCCTCAGAGGCATTGTCTGCAACCATTGCAGGGATAGACGTATTAAGGACATAAGATAGCTATGAGAACTATTCTCAAATTCCTTAACCAATCCGTTTAATTCGGTCTGGTTAATTTAGCATCTAATATGCTTCGCAGTGATAGTAATTTTAGACAATGAAAAATTCTGTAAATGAATTTGTAATTAACAACATTTTAACATACATTCTTTTATTAATTACCAAAATAATTTAGGTCTTGTTTCAAATTGGTATCTCCCATTATTTTCTTCAAACTATATTACCCTCACTTATATAGTTCGGCAAAATCTAATTAAAGATTTGCTAGTGAGAATAAGGATCCCATTTCAAATGTATATAGCCTTGTGGTGACACAACAAACTATATATAAATAAATAGGTAGACAACTTTTGTCAATTACATCAACTATGCAACTCCTTTTCTTTTGCCTCTTAGATTATTTTGATCAAGTGGTGGCACATCCGAATCAAAATTATCCAAGTTAAGTCCGACCTAGCACTCCATATATTCAAAAAGAAAATATCATCCTTGTGGTGACACAACAAAACAATATTGTTCAATTTTCTTTATAAGTATCAAATGTGATAAATTAACATCTTAAATACTTAATACTTGCTCTTGGTGACACAACAAACTCATATTAAATATTTAATACTCTATTAATTTTATCATGCTAGAAAGTGACGCTCGATATTCCAAATATCTTTGAACGCTTAGGACTTAATATAAAAATTTGAGGGTTTGTTATTAAAATGTCTCATCTTGTTTAGCGCGCATACATATATATATAAAAAACGCGTAATATATTAATGAACATGCGAAGCATGTTTGCATAATATATAATATATATAGTATAAGCATGCACATATAGAATACTATATTCTACTCCGGATTGATTATGGACTTTTATTCTAGTTTGGTTCACTAGAGCCACCAAGTGAACCAAAAGGTCAAACCCTAGGGGTGCAAGAAATAATATTTAAATATAACTATTACATTTCAACCCGGGCTCCATTACAAACGGGTCTTCAAGCGCCTCCTTGCTCCTTGATCTCCAATTTTTCAAAATTAATTCTAACTATTCCTATTACAAAACTATTTAAAATAAATAGAAACCTTGATCGTGATCGAGGGAAGTAATAGGAGGAGATAGAATTTATATTCGAAAAATTAGAGAAGACGAGGTCATGCAGACCCCATTTAATAAAAACCCATACATTCATGCATCCAACTAAAATAAAATCCAATCACATTGGTTGATAGTCCATAATCAATCCCATTTATTATCATACACATCAACATATGCATCAATAAATAACATTCATCTTATGAATAATAAACATTTAATATATATATTGATATCATTTAATGGGCAAATTTAGTTAGTATAAAATCTAATTTTGAATCAAAATAAACTCCTTTATTTTAATCCAAATTTAAATCAAAATAAAACTATTTTATTTTAATTTATCTAATTTTTGAATAAAATAAACTATTTTATTTTAATCAAAATTTTAATCAAAATAAACTCCTTTATTTTAATTAATTATGGAATCCAATTTCATATAAAAAAATCTTTAATTAAAATAAACTCTTTTATTTTAATTAATTATGGAATCCAATTCCATGTAAAAAAAAAAATCTTTTATTAAAGGAAACACGGATTATCTTTCCTATTCACAAATAAACTCCTTTATTTTGAATAATATGAAATCTTATTTCATATTTAAATAAACTCCTTTATTTAAGGAAACACGGATTTTCTTTCCTATTCACAAATAAACTCTTTTATTTTGAATAATATGAAATCTTATTTCATATTTAAATAAACTCCTTTATTTAAGGAAACATGGATTCACTTTCTTATTCACAAATAAACTCCTTTATTTTAGGAAACATGGAATCCAATTCCAACTCTAATTAGTTAGCATGAAATCTAATTTTAAAATTAAAATAAACTATTTTATTTTAATATTAAAATAAACCTTTTTATTTAAAGATTAAAATAAACTTTTTTATTTTAATTATAAAATTATTATATATATATATATATTACGTAAATATATATATATAAAGAACAAACCTTTGTTTATCATAAAGCATTACCTTTTATAATATTTGATTGGCTTGTGTATATATAATAAAATTATAAACTAATTTATCATAAAGTAGTTAAATAAACTCTAGACTCCTTTCACTTGATTTCTGATGCCAGAATCCACCCACGTAAATCACGGAATTTACAAGAGATTAATTACTTATATAGCTTGTACGGAAATTAGTGGACTGGCCCAGGAAGTTATACCACTTAATCATAAAATTGCGGCCATCTTGACATTTACATGTATGGCCACATTCGGTAATTATATATATATAACATAAGGAATCTTGATCCATGTAATCAAATGGTCCGTGATTCCTAAATAACTCCAGCTGCCTTGTTTCACCAACATGAATATATCCCTTGAAATCCGTGCATCAATTAAAATTTCCTTGAAACTTTGAAGCTGCTGATTCACGTTAATTAACAGGCATATGTCAAGGATTCCAATCATCTTATTATATTCAAGGATTGAATATGTCTGGTAGGGGTCACTTCATTCAATCATCTAATTGCAAAGCTACCCTAGAGGTCGCAGGAGGTAAATCAGGAAAATCAACCACGACCAGCAAATTTCCGATTTTCAAAACAATTTTTGCGTTTTTTTTATTTATTTAAATTTTATACAATAAAATTATGCCCAATTAAATTGTTCTAAACACATATCAATATACATATCAAATTAAAATAATTAATAATTCGCATAAAGGTTTGGCTCTGATGCCACTGTTAGGATTATAATATTCAAGAACGCAATCAAATTGCATAAAAAGTGCGGAAGTGTGTAAAAATCAGAGTTTAAAAAAATTTACAAACCATATACCCGGATCACCCTTTATGCATAATTATTAATTAAACGAAAAGATAAAGAATAAAATCATACCCTTGAAGATCGAGCTTCCTCAGATACAAGTTCACCTCCAAATCCTTTCGCGTTCAACTTGAATCCACCGGGTTTGGTTCCTTCCTTTGATCAACGTTAGCCACCCATATGTTTGGCCTCTAGAGGTGATCCACCAAGGAAAAATAAAGATTCAAGAAGAAGGGGTATTGGCTCAACCCTAGTTTTCTATCTCTATAGAAAGGGCGTACTCTCCAACCAATTGGAATTATTACGTACATCTGATATCTGATATAAGACTCCTCTTATAAAGATATCAGGTAACCTTATTTAATAAAAATAAGGTATTATTTAATTAAACTCTTTTAATTAAATGGGCTCCCTAATCTTATTAGGGATAATTAATTAAACTCCTTTAACTAATTTTTCCTCCTAATCCTATTAGGAATAAATGAGAGTACTTATATTAAATTAATTCCTAAACTCTTTTAGAAATTAAAATAATAATAATTGTAATAATATTAATAAGACTCCTCTTATTAATTTATATTTAATATTTCTAAAATATTAAAATATAAATATTAAGCTATTTAATTTATTCTATCATCATAGATTAAATTAAATATACTTAACATATTATTACGATTATGCCATTAACTTCTTAAATAATTATTCTTCCTTTTATGGTGTGACCCGTTAGTTCTCCATATTAAACCGGTTGTGAATAAATCAATTAGAACAATTCTAATCTTATTTAAATAAATAAATTAAACAATTAATTTATTAAAATAAATAATATTTATTCTACAATAGGGATAAGCCTCCTAGCAATGATCAACGACTTTCAGATAATATAGATTTCAACATTAATTATAAAAGAACCTTTGAGTAAATAGTTACCGTACAATTGAATCCTTCCACCATACAATGTCCCAATTAAATATAAGACATGGAATTACTGTCAAGTCTTATTTTATTTAATTATATGTATTTCGATCCTTAAATGCACAACTCCAAATAATGCAAATTAGAAACTCCTTTCTAATTTCATTCTGCCTTGGCCAAGGACTACTGGGTTGTCATTTATCGAATCACATAGGACATTTCTCTTCTTTTATTAGAAGTGGTAGATTCTTTATTGATCATACATTATCTCCATGTACAACTTATTATACCCAAGCATACCCTTTGATATACCCTAAGGGTCAAAGTATAACTCATCATACACAAGATACTATGATGATCTCAAGTCCAAGGATTACTTGTACTACTATCACTACAGGAATTCCTATTGACAGGCAAATAAAACTCCATTAGGTATTCCTTAGCGAGCCACGTTCAGTGAACTTATTCTCTAATAAGCACCTACATACTTGCTTTAGTGTCTCCACACAAATGATCATGAGATCAATCATCCTCTTCAATGAACAAGCAACATATGTACTAATCTATCCGGATTCACTAATCCCCAATTTAGTAATCCAATGATTGGGAACTATTTTAGTTTTAAGCTTTCTAAGAATTTAGATCTCATTAGAATGATCATCATCATTATTCTAAAAGCATTGCTTAAAACAATGGGTTTATCACATATTATAAAACAGCATCATGTAGATAATTAAAAGCCTTTAATAAATTAATACTTTTTATTAATAAATGAATAAGATTGATACAAAGTATATGCTTTATCATCAAACATGATTGGCTTGTGTGCATATTACTTTCAATACCTTCGGTAAAGGTGATATGTAAGAACCACGATGCAGAAGAAGCAACGTGGGAGTTAGAAGAAATGATGAAAAAGAATTACCCTAATTTATTTGTGTAATTTTTTTAGCGAGATTCTGGGGACAGAATCCTTATAAGGGGGAGAGAGTGTAACCCCCCAGAAAATCGAACCTTTGTAAATATTTTTAATAATGAATAAAATAATATTATTTATTATTATTACTTGTGGATAAGATGAATGTCATTCTATAACCTAGAAACGTTGGAATGTCGTAGTATTTTAACTACAGGGGAGAATTAAAGTGTTTGAATTTCTAAGACAAAAAATAAACACTCTCCGATAAATTTTCTGAAAAACACTATTCATAGATTTCTGCTAGAGAATTATTTTTGAACTTCCGAGAAATACGTAATGTTATAATATCAAGGTGATATGGATTATGTAATAATAACCTAAGTATGAAAAACGTAATATTTCACATGCGGACTTAATTTGGGAACGTTAGGTTTATTAAGCGTTAAAGGAAGAAAGTTGTGATCGTATAATGTGTATTCATTATATGAAGGTAATGAATGTAAGTATAATACGACGTATTGTACTACTATGTATGAAGAATGAGATAATATATATTATGAATTAATATACGAGCTAGCATATGTGGATTATACATGGTGTATAAATGTTAAGTTGTTAAATCTAAGGCAATTGACTTGTAGGATTATTAGCTTAATAAGAGAAGTCCAATAGAAGGTGACAATTAAGCCCAAGTGTTTGATAGATCATGAGTCCAAACTATGGTATCATAAGCCCAATAAGGAAGTAGTTAGATTTAATTAACAAGGCTAATGAGAAGCTATAATCCCTGGGGCAATCCAAGTGTAAAGTGGGTAAACTTGATGGGCAAACAATTAGTGTGATGACCAAGTGTTGTGTTGAGCAAGGAATGAATAGTAAGGAGGTGGAAAGTAAGGAGGTGATTGAGGAGGTGGAATAAGGAGGTGGGATGTTTAAAGACCATTCTACCCTAGCTTTGAGTTGCCTATAAATAGAAGGATCCATTTCATTTTGTTGGTTGTTATTCATCCAACACTTTCCTCTCAAAGATAAGTAACTTATTTGGTAGAGAAAATAAGCCACTTCTACTTTTGCTAGATTTTCCAAAGTGAATTGAAGTCATACTCTTCAAGGGTAAGACTCATATCTTTTATCTACATATCTTCTATGATAGGATTGATAGAGAAGGGAGATCGTTTGTTAAGAACATGTAATAAGTTATTAAGGAATGAACTTAGGCCGAATAAGTTGAATAAGCAACTTAAACTTTAATAAGTTGCTAGAATCATGAAGAACTTATCATATGTTTGTCATATGATGTTAGTATATTGAATATAGCATGAGAACATTGATCGATGGACTTAATTTCATAGTAAGTCATAAGCATGAGGAATTGTAGTTCATAAGTTAAATAAGTCATTGACTTATGAGAATAAGACAAAACCTACTTTGATTTTAAGTTGGTGTAATAAGTAACTTGTAATGATCATATGTTGGTTAAAATCCATTTAGAATCATTAAGAATGTAGTTTTGCCGGAATTCACACGATTGAACGATAATTGTCGAATTCGTGAAATTCTCAGAATGAAAGTCGTATTTTGTGTTTGAAGTTGGAAACATTGGTTTTCGATGAAGACAAGTCATATTTGGAATTATAGAGTTGCGAACTCAAAAATGACCGAATTCCGACTTAGAACGAAGAAACGAGCGTTGAACGTTCACGGACGTTTATCATTTTCGTTAAAAATGAACTCATAGGTGAAATTTTAGCAAACGAAGTTAAATAGATAAAAAAATTTCATGAACGCGTAGAGTATGTAATTTGTGAACCATAGGCTTTTGAAGGAGCCAATTTGAACTTATGACGAAGAAGTTAGGAGTCTGGGAGTTTTGTAAAATTTTCAAAAATTGAAAACTATCTGAGGCACAGAGTTGGCACCGCGGTGCCAGCCCAAGGACAATTGAGTGGCGCTGTAGTGCCATAACAGTGTTTGAGTACACTGCTAACTTGAGCCGCAGCGCGAGATAAATAACAAAGTGTGGCGCCGTAGCGCCATATCCAGGATGTTGACACATCGCTTAACTCGCACAAGAATAGCGAGATGAAGAAGAAGCATGGGTGGTGGCCGTAGCGCCAACCCTAGGCAATGGTCAGTAAAGAATGTTTTCAAGTACAGAATGAAAGAAAACTTGCTAGTAATGAACTAAGATATAAGCATAATATTGTTAAGGCATTGTAAGACACTTAAGTATGATGATTAAGAGTTAATAATCAATTGAAGATGAATGAAATGTGAATGACGTAATGAAAGCCGAAAACCCATAATAGTAGATCTAAGTCAGGATTTACATTGAGATGAAGGGTAAGATATAATAGTATACATACTTGATTATATATGACCTAATGTGGTACGTTATATGATCATGTATTGTAAAAATATAGAGACTTAAAGTGTACGTGTGTTAATCAGTAAGCAGACGCTGAAGGCAAGTATTCTAACCCTTGTTCCAGTTCAGTCTGGAAAACTTTTGTAATTTATGTATTCTTTCACATGAAGTCTTGAATGATGAAGTCTAAAGCCAACTCTTTCGGCTAGACTTATATTACGATTCTGTCAAGCATGATTTATGTTTACCGAGTTATATTGGTATAGTCTTCAATCGAAGACCAAGTATGCTAAAATGTTTTTGTCGTTTAACGACACGCACGTGAGGTTTCCACAACTTAAACGTATACACGTTTAATGAATGTAGTATTGATCAACATAGAGTACTATAGGATGATCACCCAGAAGTGCTCGTAAGCTATGCCGAACTTACGGACTTAGTGCCTGGTTGTCCTTTTCAAAAGAAATTATGATCTGCTCATAGTTTTGAGCCCTAGTTGATATTCTACTGAATATTGTTGTTGGAAAACTTTTTGAATGAAAAGAAGTGCTATTTTAAATTATCGATAGTACTTCGTAACTATTGTTCAGTTACTGAAGATATATGAGTTCTATGTTTCAAGCATATTGTTTATTAGAATTGTAGTACTTACTGAGCTAGTCATGCTCACTCTTGCTTAAACCATATGAACACAGCCAAGATCTAGCGAACCAAAGGCTCAGGCAAGGACAAGGGCAAGGCAAATATGAACCCTTAGATTGTTTATATAATAGAATAGTTGAATGTTCGTAATATATTGATTATTATAACAAGAACAAACGAATGGGTTACAAAGAACATGGGAAATGTAATATTATTTTGGATATATAGAAGTTATATTAGTCTTTTTGAGACTATTCAATTGAATGAATGAATGGTAGTACCGTGTAGCACCATCTGTCGGGTTGGAAGACACCCAAATTTGGGGGCGTCACAAAGTGTATAAATCTTCAAGTATCACATCTAATTCATGTCTTTCAAGTAACACATAACTTTACCTTAAATCTTGAACCTACAAAAGTGGTTATTTCCAAGGTTGAGCTCGACAGCCCAGCAAAATCTAATAGTTTTCATGCATCATATAGCACATAATAACAGGCTCAACATATAACATGCATGCTACAGTTCATATAACAAGTATAAAGATCGAGTCCTTACTCAATCAGCAGGCTTTAATCAATCAACATAGTCTTAAATTGACTTTAACATTTTATACTTTCAACATATATATAACACATCATATTCTTTGCAATAAAGCTTTAAAATAGTTAATCATCAAGTTCACATAGCAAATAGGAACTGAAAGACTTGCCTTCATTGTTGTTTACCAATAACAGTTTAACAACTTACAGTTATCTTTACTTCACGTGCCCTATACAATTATATAATCATTTACATCAACTATTAGTCACATAGCAATGCATGGTAGTTGTAATGTAAACTTTACTCTACATCCTATAACCCTTCCTATTAATCAGTACACAATGTTCATTTTGATTGTGTTAACTTTAGACTTTTAACTCAGTATATTTTTTCTTAGTCAAACTCGAAGTTCATTCAAGTGCTTAAGTCTTGCTAGGACTACTTATTGCTTTTATATTAAATCCATTCCATATCTTATAATATTCATTTGAATTGAATGGAAAAACTTTTTAAGTTCATTAACACTTGGCACGACGTTTCGACGTTCATTCGTCACACGCCCGATTCGACTCTCTTGTTTGTGCTTAGTATGCTTATACAACTTATCTAATACATTATTTATTAATGGTAAGCGTCATTATATTTACTAATATTCATGTTTTATAACTTAGGAAAACATCTTTTATCGTCAAGAGCACTACATTTGCATATTAGATAAGTTATACAACTTATCTAATACTTCATTTATTAATGTTAAGCATCATTATATTTACTAATATTCATGTTTTATAACATAGGACAACATCTTTTATCGTCAGCAGCACTACATTTGCATATGTACATTCCAGACGCCCTTTGATTGCCTCATAATGCATATCAGTCCCACAAATGACCATTTTGACCCCTGTTCCCGACCTCAAATTGATAAACTTAAAGAACTAAAGTTTTACGTCTATTCTTCCTCGTTCTGAATCATCTTGAATCACCTCAATCAGAGTTTGTATGAAAACGTTATGGCCGTTTTACAACAGGATGTCAAAACTGTCCAACCTGGACTCTTCATTAGGTCTTTGGGCGAGAACTAAGTCGACGATGGCGCTAGGCGTAAAATTGATTTGGGTGTAAATTTCAGTTATTTGGCGCGAAGTTTAGGGCAATTTTTGGCGTTGAGGCGTGAAAATCACAGCTGGGGTGCAGATTTTGGCGCTGGGGCGCCAAAACTTACAGAACCCAACCACGAAGAACATAATAACTAAATTCTGGACTAATTACTACTGCTAACATCTAAATTAAGACGTAAAACTTATATAGATTACTCATAAACATTTACTTATCATGCATCTACCAATTTAAAGCAATTAAACAATAATTTCAGAAAATTTAAATCCTTGAAACCATAGTTTAAAACCCAAAACTCCATGTTGACGTTGTTTTACAAGGTTTAGCATTGTAAACCATAATTATCCAACGAATTCATTCCTTTGAACTACGTTCTCATTAAGTCATTACCCAATTAGCATACAATCACATCCTAATTTTGTTATCCTACAAAACATGTTCATGTACATGTAATCCTTTTAAAATCTAATTTCTTTCTTGCATACATAATTTAACATACAATCACACACACACACACACACACACACACACACACACACACACACACACATATATATATATATATATATATATACAGAGTCAGGTTCCGGGCCGGACACCCGCATTTTAGTAGCGTCCGGACCCACCTTTTTTTTTTTTTTTTTATAGAACTAATAAAAAAAATATTATGGAACTTGAATTTTTACATAATACAATGTTTTGGGTGTGATTTGAATATATATATCAAAACAAGTCTGTACAGTCTGTGCAGATTGTACATATATTTTTTGGTATAGATATCCAAATCACACCCAAAACATTATATTATCGAAAAATTTCAGTTCCATAATTTTTTTTAGTTGTTCTAAAAAAAAAAATAAAAAAATTTCAGGGTCCGGATTTTGGACTGTCAGGAGTCCGGACGGGATCCATTAATATATATATATATATATATATATATATATATATATATATATATATATATATATATATGCTTGTTATAATAATTACCATTACAAATACACATAATTTCATAATCAATTGTAAAAACATGGATTACAGAAAATTTTATAAAAACTTTATATTACAATTAAGAACACAGAGAACGTAAAACGTATATAGTGTTATGATTATGAAAATACCTCTTGTTGCTTTGAAAATCCTTTCACTGGGAATCGCTTGAACACTCAGAACTTGCTTTGAAATCCCAGCCTTTTCTCTCTCAAACTCTCTCAAATTCTTTTCTTTGTAATCTTTGTTCTCTTTTCTCTTAAGCCAATATTAGACCCAAAACTCTTTTACGTGAAATACAACAAAGGCAACAGACGCATTTTCAAAACGTCTAAAACCGACGTCTTACTAATGACCTTATTAAATCAGCGGTTACCAAAAATTATTAAATATTATCTATATTTTGTTTATTTAATTTATATTATTAAAATTCAAAATTTAAAAACCAAAAGCCATAAGGCTCTGTTTGGCAAAACTCTTTAAAAAAAATTAAACACTTAATATTTTTAAGTCTTCTTTGGCAAAACTAAATTAAACTTCTTTATAGTATAGTTATTTGTCATAGTTTATTTAATTAAGTTTTCATACTTAATTTAATTAATTCTAATAACAATTTATTGAATAATATAATAATTCATTTAATCATTATAAATTCTCAATCTTAATTTTTAAATTAAATTAGAATATTATCTCATAATAATTAATTTCCTTAACCCATTAATTATTTATTAAACAAATAATTAACCAAATCAAATCAAATCAAATTAAACAAATTTTTATTCAACAATAAACAAATATTTATTCAACAATAAACATATCCATTAAATATTTATATAATTCAATAAATATTTATAATTACAATTAAAATTCTGGATTGTTACATTAATCACATCGTAATAAGAATTTCAATTATTAAATTCTTATTTTAATAACTTATGAAAATTTGGGTTGTCACACCATTCCCTCCTTATAAGGATTCCGTCCTCGGAATCAAAGAAACCTCCTTTACTCGGTTTTCACCAAGTTTTTTTTAAAAAAATTTATCGTTGAAATATAGATTTTATATTTCCTACTATATTCATTACTTCAACAAATTCTAGGTTTCATTTCATAACTTTCACGTGAACTCAATTATATTTTGAGTATTATATACTCTTTAACCCATTCATTTCATTTACTAAGGATCGTTATCATAAACACTCGGGATATTACATGATCAAACACGGAGAAATGGCTAAAATGGGATTAAAGTCTAGGAAAACTCAAGACCTCTCCACTCTAAAAGTTGTAGCTGAGCACATCCAGTCTGGAAGTTATGGAAATAGCCCCTGGAGGGTCCATAATAAAAAAGAGGAGGATGTTTCCTTGATACTACAAGGACAAAAAGGCAATCAAAATTTTCCTATTCAGAGGAGAAACTACTCCCCTTTTCAAGCTCAGTCTTCAAATCCTCCCTTGCCAAAAGGTGGAGAAGTCAGACATAGAAGAGTGTTCACACCCGTAGGGGACTCACTCGAAAACATTCTCAAATTTCTAACATCTAAGAAGAAAATTACTCATCTTCTTCCACTAGCCAACTCGACTAGAAAAGGTTTTAATGTAAATAAGAAGTGTGCTTATCATGCTGGAGCTTCAGGCCATGACACTCAAGATTGTTGGGCCCTTAAGCACAAAATCAAGGATTTAATTAACAACGGTGAGATTGTGGTAACCAAGCCCGACCAACCACATGTTCAAGACAACCCTTTCCCTCAACACAAGGAAGAGGAGGTTAACATGATTAACTGGAGCAGTGGATAGAGCTCCAACTATGTCGGTGTATCCCAAATCAGCAAGGATAATTCTGACAAATGGGATTATTCACAATTCCAGTTCATGATTGAACAAAAAATCAAGTCTCCTAGCGAACAAGTAAATCAATTGGCAGAACTGGTGATTCATCAACAACAAGTCCCACTTCAATTTTTCAGTCAGGAGCATGATAGCCTCCTTCCTATCATTACAAGTACTCCACCACTTACTCCAGAAAATGAAACACTGGAGGAAAAGATTACAAAAAGAGGAAAAGCTAAAGCCCGTCGGGATTTCGCCAACAAAAGGGAATTCACCTATTTAGGCTAACCGATGGAATAAATATTGCAAATACAGATTAATGAGGGGAAAATCACAGCACTACTATGTCCAGTCAATCTACACTCAAAGAAGTTTGATGCTAATGGAGTATGCCAATACCACTCCCACTCTCGCGGTTATAGCAATGAGGAATGTTGGGCACTCTGTCATCTTATTCAAAACATGACTAATAGCGGTGATCTACAGATGGCATATAATAATGCTACATCATCTGAGAGTGGGGACACTTTTCTTCCAGAATGGAATGGAATCATAGCAGTGGTATCCTCCGAGGAAGATGTGGCTACCACTCCGAGATGTTTAAAACCCTTTAAAAGTGGCTGCACCTGCAACGACCAAGAAAATCAGATTATTTGTAAAATAATTTATTTGAGTAAATAATGAATAAAATTATAATATATGTTATTTATAATGAGTAAACGAGATGAATGTTGTTCTATAACCAAAAATTAGCGTAATATCGTAGTATTCTGGCTACGTGATATAATTAAGGTATTTGAATTTCCAAGATGAAAATAAAAGCTTTTAGAGAAATTCTTTGAAAAATATTATTCATCCATTTCTGCCTCGAAATTATTTTTGAACTTCCGGGAAATACATAATAAAGAATAATAAAGAATGGAACCAGGTCTTGCGTAATCCGCACAGACAGGATATTGCAATAGAATAATAATGAATGGAATAACAACAGAATTCACCAGGCATGCGATAGATCGCACAGACAGGTTATTCCAACTGAATAATAAATAATAGAATAACTGAAGAATTTAACCACGTATGCTGTACTTCGCATAGACAGGTTATTCTAACATAATAATACAGAATGGAATAACAACCCTTACGAGTATTGAAAGAAAATAACTCTCTTCATGAATACGAAAGAATAATACCCCTTACCTTAGAAGAAACTGGATACTGGAATAGTGAGATAGCAAACTTCTCTTCTTCTTTCTCTCTATAATTTCTCTCTATAATAATTACTCTTGTGAGACTTAGTGAATTGGTGAAAAATAATGAAGGAATGAGCTTCTATTTATAGGAACATATAGTTTCCATAATTGCACATTTTGGGGCTCGAAACATTACAGTATAATACCCTCATCTTTTCCTTCATTTTTAATTTAGTCATGCAAGTATTATCAAACTTGCACCACCGCCCCTAATAGTAAATCATGTGAATCAATAGTAAATTATTTGACTCAATAGTTCTAAACATATGAAAAAATTTATTATAATATAGTACCTTCAACTATACCTCCATTTTTAACTTAGTCATGCAAGTATTATCAATCTTGCACCAACTCCCATAATAGTAAATCATCTGAATCAATAGTACACACATGTTAACACATAGTTATAAGCATGTGAATTAATAGCAATTAATTGCTCATTTATCCGGTGAATTACCCGATTGGTAAATATAGCCTCCAGACATCAATTATTATCGAATTAAATGTCGATTTCCACTAACACTAATAATCCCAACACAATGGAACTATTAATTTTAGCTTTAATCACACAAACTTATTCATCATTAATATTATAACTCATAATATTTAACAACCAGGTCATTCGTAGGAAAGAGGGGCTTTCCGATAAGGATTTCTCCTTATTGGCGCGTAATTAGGTGACCAAACCTCTCCTTGACAGAACTTCTAGACATTGTAAATATTGTAAATAATAATATGAATAAATTTTTTGTCTCAATTATTGATTTCATAATATAACATATTATGCATATGATACTGTGACAATAATTGAATCAATAATATGATAGATATGATGCAACAATTACTGTAGCAATAATTGAGTATAACTGAGTGACTTCTTACGTAAGCATCAATAATCAATACCGTGTGCTACTACTAGGTAGTTCAACAGTTTTAATGGTAACACTCGCCGTTATTTTTAATAAAAGATAATTCTGTCATTTTCTAACTACGACAATACTTCCGTTGTGGGGTCCACCAATGATTGTGTCTTCATACGAATATTCCCCAACAAAAAGAATATTCCCCGACCAAACGAATATTTTATAACAACTTGCTTACTTTGCAAAATAAAAAATCACATATCACCCTTAACTTTAACCTTTTATCAATTTAACCACTTACGAAATAAAATAATAATTGTAATAAAATTGAATACTTTCATTTCATAAAATTCGGGGTCTCACATTTCTCGAAATATATTTTTGAATATTATGGTGTGGATATGATATAATGTTATAGTTGTGGGTAATATTTAAAAAATTTTGCAAAGTAAGCAAGTTGATATAAAATATTCGTAGTGTCAGTGAATATTTGATTGGTCAGGGAATATTCGTTTTAACAGAGAATATTCGTACGACAACACAATCATTGGTGAACCCCACAGTGGAAGTATTATCGTAGTTAGAAAACGACAAAAATATCTTTTTATAAAAATAACAGCGAAAGTTTTATCGTTAAACTGTTGAACTAACCGATGGTGGTAAAAAGAAAAGAATAATCTGGCGTGCTTAGTAGTAGCACAAGATTGATTATTGATGCTTACGTGAGAAGTCACTTAGTTATACACAATTATTGCTACAATAATTGTTGCATAGTATCTCACGTTATTTGATTCAATTATTGTCACATTATCATCTACATAATATTTTATATTATTAAATCAATAATTAAGACAACAAAGTTATTCATATTATTATTTGCAATATTGACAATGTCTAGAAAGTTTTGTCGAGGAGAAGTTTGGTCACCTAATTGCCGCTAATAGGGAGAAATCCTTATTGGAAAGCCCCCTCTTTCCTGGGAACGATCTGGTTGTTAAATATTGTGAGTTATAATATTAATGACGAATAATTGTTGAAGTATTAAGAATGTGTTTATTGAAGATAAGTGAATTACAAAAGTTAGAGGGGAATAATGTAAACTTGGAAAACTTTAGGGGTACTAAAGTGTAATAAGTTAAATCAATTTGGACCATTGGTGGTGGTTTTAATAGTAAATCAATCTGGACCATTAATGGTGGTTTTAAAAGTAAATCAATCTGGACCGTCAGTGGTGGTTTTAAAAGTAAATCAATCAGGACCATCGGTTGTGATTTTAATAGTAATCAATCTGGACCGTCCGTTCTAATAGTGAATCAATTTGGTCCGTTCAAGAATTAGTTATTATTTAGTCCATTCTCCTATAAATAGAAGCTTAATTCTTCTTTCATTCTCACAAACTCACTGAGATTCACAAGAGAAACTATAGAGAGAGAAACTATAGAGAGCAAGAAGAAGAATATTCTACTACTTCACTTTTGCAGTATCCAACTTTCTACGAAGGTAAGGTGTATTATTTATTTCGTATTCATAAGGAATACTATTTTTCGTATTCATCCTTTAGTATGTCAGAATAACCTGTCTACGGGGATTACGTACCATATGACAGGTGAAAGTCCATTTGTAGTTTTCGTATGTTAAGTCTTTTCATATTCTTAAATCTAAACTTAATATGGCAAGTATTGCTTCTATAATCCTTGAAATTAGTGGAATATCCGTGAGTTTTGCGCTTCATCTAGTATCATTTTATTGGAATATTGATATGAACTTTCTTATTAAATATCAATATTTTTAACCGAAGTACTATTCATAAGTTACTATTCATGGGTTACTATTCACCCAGTTACTATTCACTATAAAATTATTCACTCAGGTATTCAGGGCACTTTTCATGCCGGGGTACTATTCACGGGTTACTAATAACCCGATTACTATTCACTCAAATATTGTTCACTTAGGTATTTGGGGCAGTTTTCATGTCGGGGTACTATTCCCGAAGTATTATTCATAGAGTACTATTCACGAGGTACTATTCACCGAAAAATTTATTTCTTTTCTATCCAAATTATTTTTGATACATGGATATTATTCTTGAATTTTACTCTACAAAGAAGTATCATGTTAAAAATTTGGACATTATTAAATTCTAGATAAATTAAATTATAAATATTTAAAAATTTATCCTTTACTTTCTTTTAATTGAATTCTTATATCATTGTCATCATCCTCATACTTATATTGTGATGAAAGTTATCTTTGGCTTACATGCATAGATTGACTGTTGATTAATATGATTATGACAAGGGATAATTCGGTATAGTCATGACCATTGAAGATTACACAAATTATTCTTGGTCCGTAGTGCAAGAATAATTTGTAGACGTGATACTAATGAATATCCTTGGCCCGTAGTATAGGGTTGATTTAATGATGTGATCTATTTATTAAGCTGAGTCCCAGCAATAAAGTTAATGATGAAATTTTAAATCATAGAAGATATTAGATATCATGCTCTACTTGACTCTTCTAATGGATTGCTTGTTTCGCTGCAATTAAACTTGTTGTCTATTATATTCTATCAGTTTAACATTGTTGAAGGCTAATGATAACTTATTATGCATTATCTTAGTCATAATATTTCTTACTGGACTAGTTTAGCCCACCCTTTTACTTCCATTGTTCTATTTAGGAAATGAGAACGTAGCTAGAATTAGTCGGGGGACGGAGTGATGGCCCGAGATAGTGTTATAGTAGTCCTCACTATTCTATAAATTAGTGTGCCAATAAATATAATGAGGACTCTATTTCAGTTTGGATATTGTCTAGATGACAATATTCGTGTAAAAACTCCAAGCTCATGTTGTATAATTAAGTTTGTATTTATATTCTGTACCATGTATTTGGCGACCCAAGATAGGTGATGTATACCTATTTTGGGGGCTTCACAAGTTCCTTCGAGGCTGTGTGAAGTCGGGAACTTTCATCACAAATATAAATGAACATCAGAATCATGGCTCCTTGTCAATAAGAAAAAGCAAGATTAGACACAACTTTTACCTCGTTCGCATACAAGTAGACTGAGGGGTGGCGACTCAAATCATCTAATAGCTCTGGATTCATCACATGTATAGATGGAAATTCTCTGCGGGGAATAAAAGTAGCAGGAGTAGAAACCGCGATCGGTACATCCTCCTCCTCGTCCTCAGCATCCTTTACTTCAACCCCGATAAGATGAATCACTCCCTCCACTAACCGACGAGGTTGTCGGGATGGACGAGGTTGAGGCACATCAGAAGCTCTCATCCTCATACTTGAAGAGATTCTACGGGAGCTACTCGGCTGATCTGGTTCCATATATCTGGACACAAGTCTCCAAATCACCTCAGAAATGGTGTGGTAACTTCTAACCAGGAGCTTTTCAAATGCATTTTATGTCTATATGCATTAAGACCGAATTGATTATAACTAATATGGAATTAATACTAATAAAGAATTCCCCGGCAACGACGCCAAAAACTTGTTGGTTGATTTCACAATCAAAGCAAACGTGCAAGTATACACGGTCAACAAGTAATAGAGTGATAAGATAGAGTGTTGATCCCACAGAGAATTCTAATTAATAAATTCCAACTACTAGCACTATATCAATTCAATTTTATTTAAACAACCAATAATTGTGATTTTTCAAATTAAGAAAATTAAATTAAGCAACTAAAAGAAATTAATCTAAAAGAAAGCAAGTACGCTAAACTAAGATTTGATTGAATTCAGATAAATAAGGATTAAGACTCCAATATCCCCAATTATGAACTATAAATCAATTATCCAATTATCACAATTATTATGTCTACTGAATTGTTAACAGGAATTCACAAGTGCCAAAAGTCATTTTCCAAGTGATCAATTGCCTTCTATTTAACCCAGATTAATTTCGCTATATTCATATGCAAAACAATTGAATTAAACTCGTTACAATCCCAATTCCTTATGTGTTACATGCGGCGAACAAATATTTTCATTCGATTTACAAACCTAATTATTCACTTTACAAATAACTAAGTCACGTGTCACCATGCCCAGTTCTATCCCTAGAATTCCTCTTTCAATTCCTTCTAGAGTAACAAAGTAATTATTGGCCAGATAATTAATCAATCAGCACAAAGCAAGATGAACAATTCACTTCAACATAAATAATTGGAATAAATCAAATAATTAATTCATAATCATAAAAGGTTCAATTGGAATCTTAATTAAAGAAATTAGTTCATAACAAAAATTAAAACCAACAATCATTTGCAAATCATCCTTAAAGAATTACACAAATTAAGAAAAGAAGAAGAAGAGAAAAACTCCAAGTAAATTCTTCAAAATCTCCTTTATCTTCTTAATCAGCCTACAATTGTATAGAATAATCCTCTAATTCAATGTAACTAAACCTTATATACTTTCCATCTTGTGCTCCAATCCTTCTCCCAATCAACTTTGTTAAATAACCTCCCATTAATCAAGTCAACCACCTGGTCCACGCGCCTTTGTCAACCACTGATACGGCCCAGCGCCCTGGCGCTGGGATTTGTATTGATAATAGCGCCCCGGCGCTGATTGGCAGAAAATGACTATTATGCCCTTCTCAGCTCAAATTCTCCTAAGTGTTCCCACAGCTCGCAAATCTGCAATATCACAACTAAACACAATAAAAAGAATCTAAATACTTTGAGAATACAATAAACTAAGTCCAAATATATCCAATTCATAGGTATATTACCCAATCATCAAATACCCCCAAACTTAAATCATTGCTTGTCCTCAAGCAACAAAACACAAGACACAAAAGACAACTAAACAACATGCAAAATATCTAAATGATCTTAATTCCAGCAATCCAATAGCACAAATATATTCATTAGTCCTCAGAAAAATCACAAAAACATGTTAATACATCATGTTACTGCAGTTCAATAATATCCCAACAATCAATGAATCTAAATCTGTTATTACTGATACCGTGAGTGTGTGTCCAACAACCATGCTAACCAATGAAAAGCAAAATATGAAAGATAATAAATTTCTTAGTAGGCATCATACAGTTTAAACTCGAGAACTCATCAAATAAACTTGATTCAACAGAAATTAAACAATCACCAAAGTCCAGGGGTCAAAATGGAATACTTATGCTTTTATTTTTTTAATAAGGGGGCTTTTTGCACTTTTCCCGTTTTATCATATATTTTTTTTTCCATCATTTTTTTTCTCATGAATATGCATTGTCTTATTCCCTTAGGTTTTTTAGTATTACCTTAACGAGCTTTCGACCAACGACTCCCAAGCCATTAAGACCTTAGGGCGCTAGGTGTAGAGACAATCCCCTAGGGCTTACTTACTCAAGTAACAAAGGCCACAAAACTAGACAAGCATGCCACGGTGTTTATTCTTTTTTTTATGGAATTTTTTTTATTCTTCTTTTTTTTTTATAAAGCTTATATACTCCAAATATTTTCCCCCAAACTTGAGTTCATATCTAAATTCAGTCTTCACTAGTTATTTAAATTGTTCCATCATTTCACTAGCATTCATCCTTTAGAACTCTATTATCTAACCATTTAAACTATCATAGCCAACATGGTCATTTTTCAAAATGTGTTATCCTTATAATATCAGTGTCAAACAGATGAAGATTTAAATCATATCAAGAAAATCATATCACTAACTTAACAATCCTTACTAGCCTTATTCATGCAATTTTTAATTTCATCATTGGACCCAAACATACGTACTATCAAAGGCTGGAATCAACATGCAATCCTAAAATTCAACACTTAATCACAATAATAAAGATCCAACATACCATTAACAATCTAATAATGCAAAGTAAAAATTAACTACCCCCAAACTTAACAAGAGCAATGTCCTCATGCGAAAGATAAAACATTATAAAACAGAGGACTTCTTGACGAGATTATTCCTCGGGTGGAGCATCCTCATCCTCCCTCATCTCTTGATCAGAAGGGGGAAACACAGGCATAATTGAAGCAGTGGGGAACTGTCTAAGAGTAACGCCCTGGTACAGTTGGGCGTGCATGGCATTTTGGCCTGTAAACTGGTAGACCAAATACTTATAAATCACATCTTGACGTTCAGACAGGCGGACATTTTGGGCTTCGAGATTGTAAAACCATCCGTCTATTTCACGCTGGACTGCTTCTTGAACCACACCACGGTGAGCTGTGAAGGAAGGGCCATAAATAGGTGGAGCCTGAGGTGGAGGAGCTTGAGAAGCTTCGACTTGGGGAATTATGAAACCCAATCCCCTAGGGTGGTTTGCCCCACCTGTCCACACTTTATACCTGCTTCTCAACTTATGGTCCAAAACTGGCTTAGGCGTTTGAATCATCTCATCGGATTTCCATTTTACCCCAAACATAGCACACAAAATGCAGATAAGAGACGGATGGGGTAAACCTCCTATGGTCCCTCCTCGTGACGTTCAGAGAATGGACTGCTGGATAAGGTGGCTGACATCAATTTTGAAGCCTTTGATTATGAAATATATTAGCACCGCTCGCTCCCTAGTGACATGACTCACATGTGTGCATGGCACGAGTTTGGCGTAGATAAAAGCATACCACGCCTTTCCATATAAGCTGAGGTTAGAGAATGGAAAGGTCATGCTTCCGCGTTCATGCACGGTCCATGTGGTGCCCGGTTGACAAAGCTCACGAATTATCTGTTCATAGTCTGGCCCATCACTCATGAGTCTAGCATACTCATCATTCAGCCCCTCTACTGGCAGTTAATAACAACCGTTAATGTCTTATTCGCTAATTTCAATAGTTTTGCTCCTCACAAACACCCCATAGTGGAAATGTTCGGGCACGTTGGCGTAGAACTCCTTAACTACTGCAATGACTGCTGGGTCTGGTTATTCGGTGAGGGTGAACCAATTTCGCTCGGCTATCATAACTGCTATTTCTCCATCCTTTGATTGATCGAGTCTCAATCCGCGTTCTAAGACTAATTATCGAGTAGCCATGCAGTTATAGCATTCTTAAGCTCCGGCACTGACAAAATGCCTGCTGTCAAATTTTGGAGGTGGAGTTGATGCGGTCCCTGAACCTTCACCACGTTTACGCTTGGAAGCAATGTATAGAATTCTGCAAGTAAAGACATACACATGTATTAGCATTAGACAGAATTCTGGTTAGGGGACACGTATTCATGGTACTACCCCCAAACTTCAACATCTTCGTGTATGTTGAGTACAGTGTTGGGGGTGTGGCATGACACATAATAACATGAAACTGCACAATTGTACTGATTAGGCTCATATATTCTTCAACTTCTATAACCGGCAAAAAAAATACACAAAATATGCCCAAAAGATTTGTCATGTGAAGCAAGATGATCCATGTATGCAACAATTCGGGGAATCACTCTCCCACAATAGTGATTAATAGGTGTGACAGTAGGCCTATACTATTGTGGTGGCAAGATGGCAAGTAAATATAGTGTGAGGAAATGGAGATATGTGCGAATTTAACTATTAGCATTGAGTTAGGAAATTTATCAAACACGTAATGTGCAACACATAAATTGGTTTGAATCACACTAGTTTTCTATCAATTTATACCTCTACCATCACATATGTATGAATTCTCCATTCAAAAGTGATTCATCTATATGCAATATTTGATATTCAAGATCAAAAGAATGAAAATCCTTGCTCTAGATGTAGGAGACTGTAGATCAAGATGAATAATAACTTACCAATCACACCATTAAAAATGGTTGTTTCACAAGAATTTAAATGTAATACAAGACATGCCTTTGAAGATGATCGTGAGAGATGAGATTTGCTTTGCAAAAAAGAAAATCCAATGTGGTATGTGGAGTTATGTTTTCGGTTTTTGGGGTTATATGAAGGGTGAAAATCAGTTACCAGATGAGGAGATAAAACGTGGGTGGAAGTTGGAATGCCTTAAGTGGAACCGAACGGTTAGTGAAGTGGAGCAGGACTCTATTTTCGTGCATTAGCGTCGGGGCGCTGTGATATGGCTTGTATGGAGCGTCGGGGCACTTGAGTGCAGTAGTGTGTGTTACCCTATAGCGCCGGGGCATTGACGAATAAGCTTAAACCAACGCCGGGGCGTTCAGGTGCAGTGCGTGATGGCAAGGTCGAGATCGGGCGCTAGAAAGTTAATAACAAGTAATGGGGGTGTTTGAGTCTGAGAGAGAGATCGGTAATGAGTTTCAACATGGGGTGCTTCACTTGAGTGTACTCCTAGCACCGGGGCACTGACACCTTTCTTTGTATTGGTGTTCATGCCATGTACAAGTCCTGAACACATGAAAAATTTTTAGGCTCAATCTAGCAAAATCTTATCCTAGCAATACTAAAGGATTAAAATAAGAAAATAAGAGAACTCTAAATCGAATAAAAATAAAACATAATGGGTTGCCTCCCAAGAAGCACTTGGTTTACAGTCGTCAGCCCGACTTTTCTGTTGTGCTCAATTATTCACTGGTTCGGAGAGGTACATGACCGTGGATTGACGTTTGATGGGTCCACTCCAGTAATGTTTCAGTCGTTGACCGTTAACCTTGAATTTTCGTTTTGAGTTCGGTTCTTTGACTTCAATGTTTCCGTGTAGAGCGACCGATACTATCTTGAAAGGTCCCGACCAATGCGATTTCAGTTTTCTAGGAAATAAATGCAATTGTGAGTTGAAAAGCAAAACTTTTTGTCCCGGTTCGAATGTCCGATCAAGAATTTTCTTATCATGTTAGGCTTTGACTTTCTCCTTGTAAAGTTTTGCGTTTTCATACGCATTAAACCAGAATTCGTCTATCTCATTCAATTGCAATAACCTTTTCACACCCGCTGATTGGAGATCAAAATTAAGTTTCCGAATGGCGCAGTGTGCACTGTGTTCTAACTCGACCGGGAGGTGACACGCCTTTCCATATACCATTCTCTAAGGTGACGTGTAGATTGGATTCTTGTACGCTGTTCGATATGCCCATAGAGCATCGTCAATACGCAATGACCAATCTTTTCGTGATGGATTGACCACCTTTTTTAGAATTCTCTTTACATCCCTATTTGAGACTTTCGCTAGACCATTGGTTTGAGGATGATACGTTGTTGCAATTTTATGATGAACCCCATATTTTGTGAGCAACTTTGTGAATTTCTTATTGCAGAAGTGAGTCCCCTCATCACTTATTATCGCTCTCGGCGTCCCAAATCGTGTGAAGATGTTTTTCTTTAAGAATCGAAGAACAGCGTTGGCATCATTCGTGGGAAAAGCTGCGGCTTCTACCCATTTGGAAACATAATCGACCGCTAACAGAATGTACTAATTATTGAAAGATGTTGGGAAAGGTCCCATAAAATTGATTCCCCAGACGTCGAATAATTCTACTTCCAAAATTGAGTTGAGTGACATTTCATTGCGCTTAGAGATATTACCTACGCGTTGGCACTGATCACACTTTAGCACATAGAGATACACATCCTTGAATAGCGAAGGCCAGAAAAATCCCGATTATAACACTTTGGCTGCTGTTCGATCAGCGGAATAATGGCCTCCATAATCTGATGAGTGACAATGACCCAGTATGCTGTCCATCTCTTCATGTGGCACACAACGTCTAATCATTTGATCCGCGCAGGCCTTAAACAGAAATGGTTTATCCCAATAATACTGCTTCACGTCGTGGAGGAACTTCTTACGTTGCTGTGAGTTCAAATCCGGGGGTAACACTTTAGCAACCAAGTAGTTCACATAATCTGCATACCATGGAAATGTCATTGTCACTCAGAGAAGTTGCTCATCCGAAAATTTCTCATTAATCATGACGTTATCTTTTTGCTGAAATTCTGCATTTTCCAACCGAGAAAGATGATCCGCCACCTGATTTTTGGTACCTTTTCTATCCCGGATTTCTAAATCAAATTCTTGTAGCAACAATACCCATCGTATTAACTGCGGTTTAGCGTCTTTCTTCTCAATCAGATATTTAATGGCAGAATGATCCGTGTAGATAATTACCTTGGTCCCAATCAGATATGCTCTGAATTTGTCGAAGTAAAACACGACTGCAAGTAATTCTTTTTTGGTGGTCGTGTAGTTCAACTGGGCATCCGTCAACGTCTAGCTGGAATAGTAGATTGTGTGAAAAATCTTATCATGATGTTGTCCCAATACTTCTCCAACTTCGTAGTCACTGGCGTCGCACATCAATTCAAACGGTAAAGACCAATCGTGCGCTACAATAATCGGAGCAGATACCAACTTCGTCTTTAATACCTCAAATGCCTCAATACATGATCGATCCATCTTGAAAGGCACATCTTTCTCCAACAGGGAACATAAGGGTTTTGAAATCTTGGAAAAATCTTTAATGAAGCGTCTGTAGAAACCCGCATGTCCCAAGAAGCTCTGGATTCCCTTCACAGATGATGGAAGGGGTAATTTCTCAATTGTCTCAATCTTCGCTTTATCCACCTCTAACCCTGCTGCAGAAACCTTATGTCCCAAAATTCCCTTCTTTCACCATAAAGTGACATTTTTCCCAGTTAAGAACCAAATTAGTCTCCACGCATCGCTTCAACACTAAAATTAGATTTTTCAAACATAAATCAAAACTATCACTGAACACAGAAAAATCGTCCATAAATACCTCCAAATTCTACTCAACCATATCGTAGAAAATCGCCATTATGCACCGTTGAAAGGTTGCCGATGCATTACAAAAACCAAAGGACATACGCCGGAATGCAAACGTACCGTATGGGCATGTGAATGTAGTCTTCTCTTGATCCTTCGGTGCTATGGCAAATTGATTATACCCAGAATATCCATCCAGAAGATAGTAGAACTGATGTCCCGCTAGCCTATCCAACATTTGATCAATGAATGGCAAGGGCAAGTGATCCTTGCGAGTGGCTTTATTCAGTTTACGGTAGTCCATGCATACTCATCATCACGAATTTGTTCGAGTAGGGATGAGCTCATTAGCTTCATTCTTCACCACTGTCATACCCCCTTTTTTTGGTACACATTGTACAGGACTTACCCATGAGCTATCCGAGATAGGGTAAATAATGTCAGCGTCCAACCACTTTATAATCTCCTTTTTCACTACATCCTTCATAATGGGGTTTAGCCTTCTTTTCATCTCAATGGTTGGTTTTGCCCCCTCTTCCATTAGAATCTTGTGCATACAATAAGATGGACTAATTCCCCGAATATCCGCTATAGTCCACCCAATTGTTATTTTGAACTCTTGCAAGACCCGTAACAGTTTCTCCTTTTGCGTGTCAGTTAACTCCGTCAAAACAATAACTGGTAGGGTAGCGTCTTTTCCCAAATAAGCATACTGCAGATGAGATGGTAGTGGCTTTAATTCCAACACCGGTGGCTCTTCTATCGAGGGTTTGAACTTTTTACCTTCCATTTCGGGCCTTTCAAGGGCGTCGAATGAGTGATTGCTTTTCCGAAAGACTGATGATGTATCTAGCCATTTGACATATTCAATGTACTCTTCAATGCCGCAGTCATCTGTCCCGAGCAAAATGGATTCAAGCGGATCCTCCTAGTAATTTCCACTAAACTTATGATTAACCAATTCCTCCATAATATCTACCCGCAAACATTCACCTTTTTCTTTCGAATAAGACATTGACTTAAAAACATTAAAAGTGACCTGTTGATCTTCAACTCTCATTGTCAATTCTCCTTTTTGCAGATCAATCAATGGTCTACCCGTTGCTAAGAATGGTCTTCCAAAAAAAATTGGGATTTCGCTATCCACTTCACAATCCAAAATAAAGAAGTCCGCGGGGAAGATGAATTTATCCACTTTAACTAAAACATCCTCAACAATACCTCGTGGATATGTAACCGATCGATCCGCCAATTGCAAACTGATATTTATCGGTCGTGGAGCCTGAAGTCCAAACTAGCTGTAGACGGATAATGGCATCAAATTTATACTAGCCCCCAAATCACACAATGCTCAACCCGAAAAATGATTTCTAATTTCACATGGTATATTAAAGCTACCTGGATCCTTGAGCTTCGGTGGTAACTTATTCTGAATAATCGCGCTACATTCTTCGGTCAATGCCACTGTCTCAAACTCACCCAATTTCCTCTTCCTCGATAAAACCTCCTTCATAAACTTGGCATAACTCGGCATTTGTTCCAAGGCTTCGGCAAAGGGGATGTTGATATGCGGTTTTTTGAAAATATCCAAGAATCATGAAAACTGCTTATCCAACATAGATTTCTGAAACCCTGCGGATACGGTATGAGAGGCATTGCGCTGGTTGGTTCCAATTCTTTCTGCTTGAAGGTCTCATCTTGACGTTTCTCGGTGTCCACCACTTCCTCTGTTTCAATTATTGCGATGTCCCTCTTTTCCCTATCCATGACTGTCTCTTGCAAATCCTTTCCACTTCGTAGAGTTACTGCCTTATAATGCTCATCTCTGCCTGGATTTTTCTCTGTGTCACTCGGAAGTGTTCTAAGTGGTCGGTTATTCAGCGTATGTGTTATCTGTCCCACTTGATTTTCTAGATTCTTGAGTGACACACTTAGGCTTTGTATATTCAGCTCTGTTTGATTAAATTTTTTCTCATTATCCTCGTTCTTCTTTTCAGAAGCTTTAATAAATCTGTCCAAAGCTTCTTCCGAACTTGTTTTCCGCTCTAGTTGTTGTGTCTGATTTTGAAATCCGGATGTGTTTTGTTGTCTTGGCGCTTGAGCTTGAGCTTGATTGTTATTCCATGAATACCCTGGATAACTTCTCCAACCTAGATTATATGCATTTTGATTCGGGTAAAGTTGGGTAGATCGACTATAGCTCCCTACGAACTGAGCTGATTCAGGATTTATGGCACATTGATCCGTAGTATGACCCCCAATAAATATTTCACAAACCATTGCTACCTGCTCTGTGGATTGTGGACGCCATGTTTCCATTTGCTTAGCCATTGCGGCCACTTGTGCTGTTAATGCTGTCATCGCATCTACGTCATACTTTCTCGGTGTTTTCAGAGGATTAGACCTAGTCATGGGCCACTGATAGTTGTTGGTGGCCATTGTCTCTAATAGCTGATATGCCTCATCAAAACTCTTAGACATGATCGCTCCCCTTGCTGTTGCATTAATACTGGCCCGAAGCATACAAACCATCACAAAATATCCCTAACTGCATCCACTGCAGAATTCCATGACGTGGGCACTTACGGAGCATATCCTTAAACCTTTCCCATGCCTCGTATAATGATTCTGAATCATATTGTACGAAGGTGTGAATATCCTTCCGTAGTGTTGCCGACTTCACTGGTGGGAAAAACTTAGCTAGAAATTTTTGAGTTAAGTCGTCCCAAGTGGTGATTGAGCCAGGAGGCAAAGAGTGTAGCCAACTTCGCACTTTATCTTTCAAGGTAAACGGGAACATCCTCAATCTTGTAGCATCTTTCGATACATTATTGAATTTGAAGGTGTCGCAAACTTCCAAGAAACTTAAGATATGCTCATTTGGATCATCTATCGAACTACCCCCAAACTGACATGTATTCTGAAGCATCTGAATTGTTCCTGATTTTATCTCAAAACTGTTTGCATTGATCGCCAACCTCCTAATACTTGACTTTATATCCGTGATATTCGGCATGGCATAATCCCTAAGTGATTTCTGGTCGTTCCCTGCCATGTTTGCTGGAATTTCTTGTTATGCCAGTTCTTCTTCCACAGGTGACACTGCACTAGTCGATTGCAATTTTCGATTCTTCCTTTCGATATCGTTCGTGTAAGGAAAAAGTTCCTTTTTTTCCCTTGATCTAGTGTGCATACACTCGCAAAGAATTTCTGCAAATACAAGAAGAAAAATAAGTAACGTTTAAATTAAGACCGAATTGATTATAACTAATATGGAATTAATACTAACAAAGAATTCCCCGGCAACAGCGCCAAAAACTTGTTGGTTGATTTCACAATTAAAGCAAACGTGCAAGTATATACGGTCAACAAGTAATTGGGTGATAAGATAGAGTGTCGATCCCACAGAGAATTCTAATTAATAAATTCTAACTACTAGCACTATATCAATTCAATTTTATTTAAACAACCAATAATTGTGATTTTTCAAGTTAAGAAAATTAAATTAAGCAACTAAAAGAAATTAATCTAAAAGAAAGCAAGTACGCCAAACTAAGATTTGATTAAATTCAGATAAATAAGGATTAAGACTCCAATATCCCCAATTATGAACTATAAATCAATTATCCAATTATCCCAATTATTATGTCTACTGAATTGTTAACAGGAATTCACAAGTGCCAAAAGTCCTTTTCCAAGTGATCAATTACCTTCTATTTAACCCAAATTAATTTTGCTATATTCCTATGCAAAACAATTGAATTAAACTCGTTATAATCCCAATTCCTTATGTGTTACATGCGGTGAACATATATTTTCATTCTATTCACAAACCTAATTATTCACTATTCAAATAACTAAGTCACATGTCACCATGCCCAGTTCTAACCCTAGAACTCCTCTTTCAATTCCTTCTAGAGTAACAAGGTAATTATTGGCCAGATAATTAATCAATCAGCACAAAGCAAGATGAATAATTCACTTCAACATAAATAATTAGAATAAATCAAATAATTAATTCATAATCATAAAAGGTTCAATTGGAATCTTAATTAAAGAAATTAGGTCATAACGAAAATTAAAACCAACAATCTTTTGTAAATCATCCTTAAAGAATTACACAAATTAAGAAAAGAAGAAGAAGAGAAAAACTCCAAGTAAATTCTTCAAAATCTCCTTTATCTTCTTAATCAGCCTGCAATTGTGTAGAATAATCCTCTAATTCAATGTAACTAAACCTTATATACTTCCCATCTTGTGCTCCAATCCTTCTCCCAATCAACTTTGTTAAATAACCTCCCATTAAACAAGTCAACCTCCTGGTCAACGCGCCTTGGTTAACCACTGATACGGCCCAGTGCCCCGGCGCTGGGATTTGTACTAATAATAGCGCCTCGGTGCTGATGGGCAGAAAATGACTATTATGCCCTTCTCAGCTCAAATTCTCCCAAGTGTTCCCACAGCTCACAAATCTGCAATATCACAACTAAACACAGTAAAACGAATCTAAATACTTTGAGAATACAATAAAATAAGTCCAAATATATCCAATTCATGGGTATATTATCCAATCATCACCTGTATTGAATATTTTATATCAAGTCATATGAGCATGCATATTCACTACTATGTGTTTAGAAGCATTTCATGTGATAACTCATTTTCTAACGGACAAAAACTGGAAAAGAAGATATGCATACATTACCAGGATAGTGCAGAACACTTGTACGGTGATAGATTTTGCAGAAAATAACTCGAACTCAGTAGATCTAAAGAAGAACTCTCGGATTCATTGTGTGGTGTAACTTGAAAATGACTTGTGAAAGGGAGATGGCCATCAAATACACCTACGAATTACTGCAGGTGTATCTGTGACTGCTGTAGGCCTACGTGCGGCTGTCCTAGGTGGGTCCCACCCCTTCGGCTTTGAAGCTTCCCCAAATCTCGGTCCTAATCACCATGGATCTTGTAAACTATTTTTATAACTTTTGCGAAAGATATAAACATAAATTATTTATACATTATACTTTATACATTAATTCCCAAACTCGAGTAACCTTAACTTATACACAATTCAATATCCTATCTAACAAACAATGTTATTATCATACATTACTGTTACAATTCTAGCTGCATATATAATCCCAAGCTGGACGTGTCTTGATCTTCTCCTATATCTGACGTTTTCGTCTTAATCTGCAATGTTTATCATGATATAGCAAGGGTGAGCAACAAGTTTGACCAACAAGTAAAAGTTTATTTGAAGATATATCATGATTGAAAGAATTTGAACAAAAGGCTGGCTACGCTCAGCAATATAAAGATTGTGAACCAGCAGGAATCAAATTTTCATAACTAAACGATCAGGGCGATATAAATATATATCAATAATGAACATAAACAACAATAGCTGGACCCGATGGTAATGAAGGTGATCAGCCTTTCATACTTGATGAACACATACAATATGCACAGAGTGAGAATCAGTAATTCATAGACGTGATTATCAGCAATGATTAACCACAAGCACAATTGAAAGAACAACTCGAGGTCGAGTTAGAGAACTTGCATGTACTGTTGATTACCGGTATGCAACCTATATAGCTTTGACTGAAGACCTATTATTAATAATATTGATCTCCAAGTTAAAATAACCTAAACATAACCTAAACACATTACCACATAATCCTATCAGTCTATACGACACATAAAACCTAGTATCAAGTCAAACTATTGCATTCTGAGTTGAATTCGGTATAATTCTGACATCCTGACAGCCTAGTCGGACAATTCTCGAGTCTACTAATCAAAAGACTCGGTCTAAACACTTAACAATTATCTTACATAATTTATTATCAGTCAAAAATATTTTTCAAAGACTTGTAATAATTTTCAGATAATTATTATTATTTATCATGATTTTTCAATCATTAATATCGCATATATATCAATATGATATAAATACCATAATATTCTATTATCATTAATATTTATTTAATATTAAATATTAATGAAAATGATAACATAATGTTATAAAATATTTATAATATCACAAAGTATTTTTAATACCTTAAAATCATATTTATATGATTTTTAAATAGTTAAATTCATTATCCCATAATTGCTATTAATATTAAAATATTAATATTTTCATGACAAAATATCTAAAGTTATATTTTATAACTTAAAATATTTTTATAACACTTAAACCATTTTTATATGATTTTTAAATCATTAATTATATTTTTCCATATAAACCCCAGGTAGCCGCATATAAACCTGCGGCTCCCCTCTATAAATAGAGGGCTTAGGGTGGCCATATTAAAAGAGAAAAAGGAGATGAAGCCCTGTCCATTTTACTCTGTACACACTTTAAACTGAGTGCTTTCTTTTTCCAAACACTTGAAAGCTTGGGTTTTGCTATATTTAACCAGTGGAAACCGAGTATTCATTCATTAAAAAATCATCCTAAGTCTTCTAAGCAGCCCACTGTAAGACATCTCAGATTTCTTAAGCATTTTCCCACTTCCATCCACACATACTTTTCACGTTGAGAGTGGTGTTGTGTGCATATGCCCGCATCTTCGATCTATGGCTTTTATTACTTTTGTATATATATAAGATCAATTCGTGGCCATTTATCACTTATATATATATATATACACACACATATATATATATATTTACATTTCTATATGGCCTAGGGATCACTTCGTGCCCTTTTACAACTTATATATATATATATATATATATATATTTTATGTCCTTCATAGAGTTTACTATGTGGCAGTTGATTGTTCATATATATGTTAGTTCTCGGAGGCACAATAGTTATTTAGAAGGGGGGGTTGAATAGATATTTAAAATTCTTTTTGTTTTACTTTGTAAGTTTTGATAATGCTTTAAACACAGCGGAATTAAGATTTGTTTGATCTCCCTTTTTAGATATAGTGAGTTAATGAGAGTGAGGCAATTATAACAGTTATAGCAGTTATAGCAGTTGTAGCAAGAATGCAATAGACACAACAGTTTTAAGTGGTTCAGAGCACTTAAAGCTCCTAGTCCACTCTTCTACTCCTCGAGTAGGAAATCAACTAAGGATGTCTTTTACACTTTCTGAATCTCACAGATTCCTTCTAGACCTGCGGTCTAGGAACATCTTAGTTCTCTCTTGAACTCTTCAAGTCCAGCAGACTTGGTTCTTCACAGTTCACTTTAGAACTCTTCAAGTTCTTCTGACTTGGAACTTCTCACTTCACTTGTTTGGCTGTTGTTGAGTTCTTGATTGGTGCTACTCAGTTGACATTAAGCTCTTGTTCGAAAGAACTGAGTTGCTGAGCAAGCTTTCTCTTTTTCTGAGATCGTAGAGTTGTGCGTTGAGTGTTCTTCTTCTTTTTTGTTCAATGCTTTCGTAGTTGCATCTTCTGTGTAACGCCCCAAAATCCGGTCTATTTTCACATCCAAATTCCGTACGTCACAATCCCATCTTCTTCCAAACATACATCATTATATAGTTAAATATAACAACATACATCCTCAAATCCCATGTTCTAAAACCTTATAACCTCTTCTATTACAAATAATGATAATTACATTATTCTTTACATCTTGTACAAGTGACTTTTATCCGCCACCAAGGATACATTATCATTCATTAAACTATTTTATAGTTTAATTCTATCATTATATATTACAAGTCTTTACTTGATCTTCATGCTCATTGATATAATGAATGGCACTTCGTCTGGATACCGATCAACTTGATCTTTAAAGGATCCTTAAGTTCTTCTAACATCGTTCGCTAAAAATGTTTTTATTTAAAGAAAGTGTGAGCATTCAATTGCTCAGCAAGTCTTACCAGTTGAACAAACAACTACAAGAATTTAAACATTCTTTTAAAACTTCAATAACCGAACAAAGGTTATGAAGCAGCTTGAATAATAGGAATAATCTCGACTCCTATCATTTTAAAACATTAGTCACAATCACTTTAAAATACTTTCATTTTCTACTCTCTTTCATACACATTCGGTTTGGCTAGAATCAATAGCACAGACTTAACAATAACGGTTCATATATAAACAGAACATTCTTATATTGATCAGTTTAATCACGTAATAGTTCATCTCATAGAAACACCGAAGTGTTCAAATTGTGGCATAAGGCCTTATATATTCTAACACCTTGTACAAATATCACACATTTGCACATAGACAAAACTTCTCAAGTTCAACATCTGAGAAAATTTTAGAAACTAGCATTCATTTAAAATATGAATGAAGTTAAAAAACTTGCCTGAACTGCTCATTCCAATTCCTATGTAGCACATAAGGAAATAACACATACACCAATTAGTCATATACTTGACTTACGCATTGGTTTATAGAACTTTACTTCTTAAGGTTCACGTTCTTACAAACTAAGTTTACGCGACCAACTTCCTTTACCGGTTAACGGCTTCATGACATACGGTGATGTCTTAATTAAAACGTTCATCATCTTTGATGATTTACATTCTTATCTTCTTCTTAAAACTATCCTAGGACTTAGCACACACCGTGTCTCTACTAGTAGTTCATATGGTACTCTGAGTGGTTTCCCACAAACAACCAACAAACAAGTTCCCGTCTCATCTACACTGCCCATAACAGTGAGTTAGATCGGTTGACAGTTTTATATATACCTTTACTCTCTAAAGGAATTGTTTAGCCCAGCTCCCATATGTCAACCATCAAAGGTTACAATTGTACTACAACCTAAATTCATCTTAACTTATTCAAACTATTAAACTATAATGTTCGTTAAGTCAATTTCTTATTCCTTATGGCTTTTTGACAAATAAATGTCATACCTCAGGATTTATTCTTTATCGTCCAAGTCATACAGTGTTTTGTATACTCAAAACGATCATTCAATATTCATTCTACGCATTTTACATTACCTTCTTCTTATCTTACAACATCTAGTTCATTCGACTCGGAAAGTCATCCAAGTTATAAACATTAACTCAGCTTCTTTTACGTTATACGTACTTGTCTTTAATTCAGCTTCTTCACCATTCACAAGTTTAATTATTGATCTTCATTACCTTACGGTCAAATCATACACGGGGTGTAGGTTCTACCCATTTAATATTTGTGTGCACTTAACCTTTACATCGGTTCAAGTGTTCAACGCTTACATTTCATTCTAACATTCTCCTCTAACTCACATTCAGCTTTCGTTAAACTTATTACCGTTCACTACGGCTTTCTTGATAATTTATATCTTACTTACTACCTTCGTCAATGTCTAAGTTATACAACCAATGTACACTTAGAATGTTCACTCGACGTGAATACGATTCACGAGAATCGTTTATGTATTCCATGTTTACACTGTTCATCCCTTAATCCTTCATTCAACCTTTATCTAAGGTTTTAATCTCTTTCATTCATTACTCGTCACCTGAAACCCATGTTCATTATTCTTTCTTAATGTTGAAGCCATATGATTCGTTGTATACTAAGACCGATCGTTCATCGCAACATCATTACATTTACAGCGTCTAAACGCTTTACATTCATCTTTCATTACCATGACATAACATCGAAATGTTATTCATTACCCTCGTCAATTAACGTCTAAGGAATCACCATCATAGCAATCCCTCACGTTCGTTTATCGCGACTACGGTCCACGGATATTGGTTTTGTAACCCGCGTCTACATTCTTTGTCTTTTAATCTCATTTAATCTTTTCATTCAACCTTCATCAAAGGTTTAATACACTTAATTAAGTGTTACATTAGTTAAACTACATGTTCATATTTTTTTCTTGCACATCCCTTAGTAATTGAGCAGTTAAAAGCTCATCACTGGGCACTGACTTGCATCAGCGCTGCGGCGCTGTGCCCTTTCCCTTACCTTACGTTGCAGTGCCACTCTGCAGTGTCAAACTACTAGAAATTTGGTCTTCTTGGCGCCACCCCCTCTCTATTTCTCGTCAGCAGTGTCACTCAAAGAAGATGGTGATGGCCCAGGTAGATTATCGTGCTCGTACCTAGAGCCTCTTCAAGACTAGCTTTGTTTATCAAAGACAGAGTTTTGAGAATCTTGGGATCAGCTGTCTTGAACTCATCGAAATGGAGTCTATAACTAGAGATGACATTTGAGGCTGCCATTGATTTCTTTGTATTGAGGATGATTTTGTGATTTTGAAAGCTAGGGTTTTTGCTATTAGAGAGGGTGAGATATGAGCTTTTTGAACTTCTGAGCTTTTAAAAAAGGTTTTTAAACTATTCTTGTAACTTCCCTCCACATGATTTGATTAGAGAGACATGTGTCGAGTGCTGCTTGGCTCCACGATTTTAATTGTGAGAAAATACTAATTTGCCCCTTAGCTCCTCCTAAGCTGACGTGTCCTTTGGAAAGACTACGATCATTGAGGTCACTTTTATGATAGTCGAGTCTGCTCTGTATTTATCGAGTCTGCTCTGCAATCATCATATCTGAACTGCGATCGTTGAGTCTGTCTGGATCCTTATGATGAAATTTTAACTTAGCATTCTTCTCGGATTAAGGTAGCTCAGGAAGGGCTAACCTCATAGAGTACATCAAGGGTTAGGTTTGTTCCTGAGGCACTTGACAGAGAGATTGCTTAGATTTGTTGAACTTTTGTCATCACAGGATGCTCCTTTGTTCTGCCATCGTTGAGTCTGTACTACGATTGTTGAGTCTGCACTACGATTATTGTCTTTCTTGTTGCTACAACTCTACGATCGTGGGCTTCCTTTTATCATGTCTATGATTTCAAACATAGCTTTTATATCTACATGGTTAGCACAAACTAGAGCATAGATTTCATGGTTGTAAATTAGGCATGCCTAGCTCACTTATTCATTTGTTAAACCTGGATTCATCTAAAGGCTTTGTAAAGACATCAACAAGTTGATTTTGAATAGGGATATATTGTAAAGATATGGTTCCATTTTGTACATGATCCCTAATGAAATGATACCTTATTTCTATATGTTTAGTCCTAAAATGCATGACATGATTATTTGTTATTGCTATGGCACTTGTGTTATCACAATGAACAGGTATAGATTTGAATTCAAACCCATAGTCTGCTAGCTGATTTTTCATCCAGAGGATTTGAGCACAGCAACTGCCAGCAATAATGTATTCAGCTTATGTAGTTGAAGTAGACACTGGGTTTTGCTTTTTGCTGAACTAGGACACAAGTTTGTTTCCTAGAAGCTAACATGTGCCACTAGCACTTTTTTTTGTCTATTTTGCAACCTACAAAGTCAGCATCTGTATATCCTGTTAGTTCAAATGAGGAATCCTTGGGATACCAAAGCCCCAAGTGAGGTGTGCCTTTAAGGTACCTGAAAATCCTTTTCACAACAGTTAAGTGTGATTCCTTAGGATTAGCTTGAAATCTAGCACATGTGCATATTGCAAGCATTATGTCAGGTCTACTAGCAGTTAGATATAGAATAGAACCTATCATACCTCTGTACTGAGTTATGTCAATACTTTTACCCTTTTCATCTTTGTCAAGCTTGGTTGCTCGAGCAATTGGAGTTTTCATGGGAGAAGTTGATTCCATGCCATATTTTTTAAGTAAGTCTTTGATGTACTTGGCTTGGTTTATGAAGATTCTATCATTAGTCTACTTTACTTGCAGTCCAAGGAAGAAATTCAGCTCACCCATCACGCTCATTTCAAACTTGCTGTATATAAGCTTGGAAAATCTCTTGCATAACTTTTCATCAGTAGATCCAAAAATATTGTCATCAACATATATTTGAACTAATAAGACTTTATCTTTATGCTTTTTAAGAAATAATGTGGTATCTACTCTACCTCTAGTGAACCCATTTTCAACAACAAAGTTAGTTAATGTTTCATACCATGCTCTAGGTGCTTGTTTAAGAACATATAAGGCTTTGTCTAATCCATAGACATAATTGGAAAGAGATGGATTGAAGAAGCCTGAAGGTTTCTCTACATATACTTATTCTTGAAGTTCACCATTTAGGAATGCACTTTTGACATCCATCTGAAATACTTTGAACTTCATATGAGTAGCAAAGGCAAGGAATATTCTGATGGCTTCTAGTCTGGCAACAGGAGAAAATGTTTCATCGTAGTCAATGCCTTCTTCCTAAGAGTAATCTTTGGCCACCAGTCTTGCTTTATTCCTGGTTATACTCCATCTTCATCTATCTTGTTCTTGAAGACCCACTTGGTGCCAATGACATGATGATTTTTTGGTCTTGGAACTAATCTCCATACTTTGCTTCTTTCAAACTGATTTAGTTCTTCCTGCATGGTTTCTATCTAGCTGGAGTCTTTCATAGCATCTTCTATCTTCTTGGGTTCCATCTGTGACAGAAAGCTCATATAGAAACACTCATTTTGGGTGCAGCTCTTGTTTTGACTCTTGTATTTGGATCTCCAATGATTAAGTCTTTACTTTGATCTCTTGCCCATCTATTTCCTGTTGGAACATCTGTCCTGATGCCTTCTTGTCTGAGACCTTCGAGATCAATTTCAGCTTCTAGATGTGGAGGTTTACTGTCCTGCATAGTCTTCTCTACGATATCCTCTTCTTGCTCAACGATCTCATTTTTTGGGACTACGATCGTAGTTTTGATCTCGATGTCCTCGTTCGTAGTATCTGAATTATTGGTCGTAGTGTCTTGAGGCATTGTTTCATCAAAGATGATGTGAATTGAGACTTCAACACTCAGTGTCTTTTTGTTAAACACTCTATAAGCCTTATTTTACGTGGCATACTCAAAAAGGATTCCTTCGTCTGACTTGGGTTAAAACTTTGTCAAATACTGCTTTCCATTGTTGAGAATGTAGCATGCATAGCCAAATATATGGAAGTAGCTGACACTTGGTTTTCTTCCTTTCCATAGTTCGTAGGGGGTCTTTTTAATCGTAGAGTGTATCAGTTGTAACGCCCCTGAAAATTTGGATTTTTTTTTTGAGAATTAAAATTTTATTTTTATTATGTGGATTAAATGAATTTAATCCATTATTTATGGGAGTAAGCTATTCGAGGGTCGTTCTATGACCTAGAAATATCGAAACGTCGTAGTATTTTGGCTACGTGATAGAAGTAAAGTGTTTGAATTTCAACGATGAAAATAAAAACTTTTCGAGAAATTTTCCGAAAAATACTTTTCACGCATTTCTGCTTGGGAATTATTTTTGAACTTCCGAGAAATACGTAATGATAGAATATCGAGGTGAGATGGAATATTTAATAATATTTGAGTTATGGCAAACGCAGTTTTTCGCCTGCGAACTTAAAACCTAACGATTAGGGAAAATGAATTCTGAGAAGGAATTTAAATGCGTTTGATGAATTAAAGTAATGATTGTATAATACGTAAGTATTGTACGAGGTAATGAATACAAGTATAATATGAGGTATAATACGAGTATGTATGAATGATAGAATGACGTATATTGAATAAGCATACGAGTTAGAATATGAGATGAATGCGTAAATTATACGTTATGAGACTTTAAGCTAAAGATATTGGACTTGTAGGATTTGTTAGGAATTATACAAGCCCAAGTATAGGAATGATAAGACCCAAAGGTAGGAATGGATGAGTCCAATTGGAATTAAAGTTTAAGGTTCAAGGTTTTTTAATTTCAAGCCCAAGTATAAGTTAAGCTAAAAGCCCAAAGTAAGGACTTATGGGTTATTGTATGGTTTAAACCCATGGGGCAAACCATGGATTATCCAAAGTAGTGAGCAAGTAAAATTAATGGCTAAGTAAGTGTGGTGAACAAGAAGACTTAATGGCCAAGTGTTGTGGGGAGCAAGTTAACTTGGTGATTAAGAATGGAATAGTAAGGAGGTGGAGTTAAGGAGGTGTAAGTGGTTTAAGGACCGTTATACCCTAACCTAGCAAGTCCTATAAATAGCAAGCTTGGATTTCATTATTCCTTGTTAAAATTTCATCCAACAACTTCTCTTAGAGAGCAACTTATTGGTTAGAGACAATAAGCACTTGTAAGTCAAACTTTTATAGTGAGATTTTCAAGAAGCAAGAAGAAGAACAAAGCTTAGTCAAGTGATTATCAAGGGTAAGAACTTTAACCATGAATCTCTTTCTCTTCCATTGTTAGAGAGGTGGGTAGTGGTAGAACATTTATGCTAAGGAATGATAAGAATGAGTAATCAAAGGGCTTAAGTCTTAATAAGCCATATAAGTCACGAATAAGCTATTCGTAATCAAATAAGTTATGAATCAATGAAGAACTTATAGGAACTTGTAATATGTTCAATAATGAAATTGATATGATTAGAAGATGAGAAAATGTTAATTAAAAGAGTTAGACCATGTTAAGTCATGTGAAGTAAAATCATAAGTAGTTATACTTTTATAAATTATAACTAATGAAGAACAAGTAATAACTTTGCATGTTTATAGGTTAATGAGATGAGGATGTCATGATGTTAATATAATGGATTGAATCCATTTGAAACGATGAACAAATCATAAGAAATGAAGTTAAGGCGGAATTCACGAGTTTCGACGATAATCGTCGAATTCGTGAAAATCTCGGAATGGAAGTCAAATTTTGATATTGATCTTGGAAACATTGGTTTTCAATAGAGACAAGTCGTATTTGGCATTATAGAGTTGCGGACTCAAAAATGACTGGATTCCGACTTAGAACAAAGAAACGAGCGTTGAACGTTCACGAACGTTTATCGTTTTCGGTTAAAATAGACTAATAGGTGAAATTTTAGCAAATGAAGTCAAATAGATAAAATTCTTATAGGAACGTGTAGAGTATGTAATTTGTGAACCGTAGGCTTTTGAACGAGCCAATTCAGACTTATAACGAAGAAGTTATGCGTCCTGGAAGTTCACAAAATTTCAAAAGCTATAAATTTTTCTAAGGCACAGAGTTGGCGCCGCAGCGCCAACCCAAGGCCAAATAGTGGCGCCACAGGGCCAAGCACAGTGTCATTACCTACTGCTAACTCACGCTGCGGCACAAGATAAAGAGCTAAGAGTTGCGCCGCGACGCTAGTCCTAGAGTTTTGATAGACAAGAATGTTTACAAGTATAGAAGGAAAGATAACTCATTAGTAATGAAATAAGGTGTTAATATTACATTGTTAAGGCATTGTTAGACACTTAATGTATGATGATTAAAGGTTAATAATCAATTGAAGATGATCGTAATAAGAACAACGTAATGTGCTAAGCCGACTATCAAAATTTGTTGACCAAGTTGATTATGAATCCAATGGTTTGCAATACAAGTATGGGTTATGTAATTACTTAATGAATAATGATAAGACCTTTCCTAAATCACTGTTACAGTGATGACTTTAGGAATTTAATATTGTTTAATGAGTAGTTAAACAACAAACGTAAAGTAAAAAGAACGTGAACCGTATTCAATAATGATAAGGCCTATAACATTAATAGTTACAAATAAGAGTTGTTAGGTAATACGTGAACGTAAACGGTATGCAATAAAGTGTTCTTAACGAATGACGATCGAGTTTCGATTAATAATGTTAGTAAGCCGTTAGGAAGGATGATTAACTCGAAACGAGTTCTATTAATGAAGTAAATCCACGTAAGACATAGAAGAGAAAAAAGTTGGTAAGAATGATATAAAGATAACGATAAGCCGAAACCAATAAATAACAAATCTAATACAGGATTAGATTGAGAAGAAGGGTAAGATTCATTAGGAACCATGTATGTTCATTCATGACCTAATGTGATATGTTATGTGGTTATGTGTTATAGAGACCTTAAAGACTAAAAGGAAATGTTATTATACTATAGCAGACGCTGAAGACAAGTTTTTCTTAAACGCTTGTCTAACCTTCGTGTTAGCCAAGTTTTATGTGATTCATGTTATGAGATGCATGAAGTATTTTACTAAAGGGTCGATGCCAGTTTTATCTCAGCTAGACTAATCTTGAAGAGTTGATTGATTCATTTACAAGTCTTTCAATATAGAATTGCTAATGCTATCCTACGCCAATTGTTTGGTACGGATTCAAGGTAAGCCTGAGTATGAATAAACAAATGTATTTTCATCGATTATTCGATGGGCACGCGAGGTTGTCAAAACTTAAACGTAAATACGTTTAATGAATGTAGTGTTGATCAACATAGAGTACTATGGGTTGATCACCCAGAAGTGCTCATAAGATATCTCGGCCTTGCGGACTTAGTGCCGGGTTGTCCTTTTCAAAGAAATTATGAACTGCTCATTGTCTTGAGCCAGAACTGATATTTTACTGAATATTGTTATTGTAAAACATTTTGAATGAAAAGAAGTACTATTTTGAATTATCGATAGTACTTCGTACCTATTTTTCAGTTACTGAAGATATATGATTCCTATGTTTCAAGCATGTCGTTTAAAAGAAATTGTTGTACTTGCTGAGCTTGTTATGCTCACTCTTGCTTGAACCATATGAATGCAGCTAGGACCGGACAAATCGAGGGATCTGACAAGGTTAAGGGCGAGATGAAGATGAACGATTAGTTTACCTTGTAATAAACTAGTAAGTTGTATATATTATAGTATGATGAACAAAGAATGTAATGGTTTTAGAACCTGGGAACAGGATGTAATATTATTAATGTAATAAGAATGTCGTTGATGCACACATTTTGATGTCGTTTCAATAAAATGAATGTACAGTTATAAGTACCGTGTAGCACCATCGTCACAGGTTGGTATCAAAGCATTAGGTTATAAAATTTAAGGGGGGAAGAACCTTAGGCTAATAACCTCGTTAAGGAAGAAAAGTGAGAAGGAAGTAAACTCAAGCTTTACTTTAGTCGAATGAGTTAATAAGGTATTGAGGAAACTCAGTACCGAAAGATTTAAAAGATGGAAAGTAACCCTAAATAAATTAAATGTGATTTGTGCTTATACTATGGTGTGTTATGTACTAATCAACATGTTATGTGTTATTGAAGGATATCTATCAATAGCTTGATGTATAGAGATATACACACGGTGAGCAAAGAAGTTGTGAACAGAGTAGAGCCTGTACCTATGCCGGTGGCAGAGGTACCATTAGTGATTCCAGAGGAGTCGGAGACAATGGAGTACTTTTCTGAGGAGGGCTACTCTGAGGGAGATATGGATATAGCGTCATATCTTAATATGATGGACTATGAGGAGGAGGAAATTGAGCTAACATCGGTTAATATGGTGGTACCTACACCGGAGTCAATACCTCCAGATGCAATGAGAGCATTGTATTTGGTAGTGCTTGACAGGAATGTGCAACTGAGTACAGTTGTGCAGAATCAGAGTGAAGAGATTAATTATCTCCATGAAGCTAAGGTGTCTACAGAAGCAGATTTTGAGTTAGAACACGATAGACATGTGCTTATGACAGAGCAGGCTAGAGAATATAAGAAGGAGGTCGATAAGCTTCGTAAGAAGCTAATTAAGAGAGACCGAAAGATAGCGCGGATGTCTTACATCCATGAGAGTGCTCATAGAGATTTCAAGTTTAAAGTTGCTTGTTATCCCATGGAGTCATGACAAACTCGACATACTATTAGTCGGGATAATGTAGCGAAGATTGAGAATGAGAAACATGAGGACGCTGTTATGCATTATTAGAAAGCTAGAGTTATAAATATGTGTGTAGTGATGTAAAACCCTCTTTAAATAATAGGGTAGTCTTTTTAAATCCCAACATTTGAAAAGTTCAATTGCGTGATAGAAATGTATTAGCCTTTGGCTATGGAAGCAAATTGTAAATAGTTTTGACTATGAAGAAGCATATGAATATAATGAAGATTTCGTTTAATATACTTTGTGATGATATGAGTTGTTATGTGACGAATAATAAAGAAGTAAGTAATAGATAATGATGGAATGCTATTGATTTAATCAAGGAGAAGACAACGTAATTAGGAAGCGAAATCACATAATGAAAATCAAGAGGGTTAAAACAACCCTATGCAAGAGTTCATTAATTTATTAACGACTACATGTAACCAAACCGGGGGTAGGATAACCGCGGAACCTAGGTTAGCCAGAATGACTACCTTTAAAGAATTTAAAAGTGTAGGTCCGCCGGAGTTCAAAGGAACAACGGCCCCATTAGAAGCCCAGACACGGGTAAAGGAAATAGAGAAGGAGTTTGTTATTTCAAACGTAGGTGAGGCGCAAAAGACTTCTTTTGCGACTTACATGATAAAAGGGGAAGCCAACTTTTGGTGGGAGGCTCACCAGGGTGGGGCTAGAACAGATGCGATAACGTAGGAACAATTCAAGAAGGTTTTCTTCGAGAATTATTTCCCTACAAATATGAAGTTGAGGAGGGGGGTTAAGTTCTTAGAATTTAAACGAGGAGACAAGACGGTTCCCTAGTACGCGACCAAATTCAACGACTTGGTAAAGTTTGCTCCACATCATGTGGATATTGAGGAGAGGAAGGCTTGTAGGTTGGAGCAAGGCCTGAAACTCTGGCTCTATAGTGGGATTTCGGTGACCAGAGTGTTTCTTATGGGACCATTCTGGAGAAGGGGATTATAGTAGAGGGTGGTGGTGAGGTGTTAACCCAATATCACAAAGAGAGAAAAGATAAGAGTAAGGAAGAGGGAGGAACTAAGGTAGGGAATGCCAGCGGTAGTGGCAATATGCCAACAATAAAGAATTTTAACTTCAGAAATATTGGAGTAGAACAAAGGAATCTTAAGCGTAGGGTTGAAGCACGTAAGACATGTGGAAAGACTTATTTAGGAGTTTGTCTGAAATGGAGATTGGTTTGTTATCACTGTGGACAGGAGGGTCACATGTTATCACTGTGGACAGGAGGGTCATATGTTATCCTATGAAAAACCATGGTTGTTTTGTATGTGGGTCGTTGGACCACATGGCAAGAAATTGCCCAAAGAAGCGGTCAGAGAAAAGTAAAGGTATTGTGATGACCCGGGTATGGGTATGGGTATGGTTTAAAGAAATTCTGAGGACAAAATTTTATAAGGGGGAAAGGATGTGACAACCCGAAAATTCGGATTGTCCAGAAATTAAGATTTAAAGAATTAGTTATTAATAAAATAAATTTTTATTAACACTATTCTGTGCTATGTGTTTATTAATCGTTCTATAACCTAGAATGATTATTAATCGGGAGGATTCTGGCTACGAGCTAGACTGAAAGAGTATGAATTTTGAAGACAAAAATAAAATTTTCCCGGAGATAAAATATTTTCGGTGAAAAAGACGAAATAGGCACTATTCACCTGAAGAAACCTAACGGTTAGGGTTTGAATAACCTAAGCCTTTTCGAGAGTTCGGTATGTTAAAATGACATTCCGTCGAAAGATTTGATGATAATATGTCGTGAAAAGTTAAGTGAGCCGATAAAAGTTTTTCTCGAAAAACGTGCAGAAATCGGATAAAATAAAAACGGCGAAAAGTACTGTTATGTACTTTTCACTCGTTTAGCTACGTTAGGGGAAAATGTGAAGGAAAACTCTTAACGTCAAAAAGTGTTTTTTAGTTTTTCGGAAATCCGAAGAATACGTAATATTTAATCGGTAAAGGAAAGACAAAATATCCAAAAATATTTGGATTCCGAGAATCGCAATTTTTAAAACTGTCGAACGAAACCCGAAAGACGGAACTACGAAACTTAAGGGCTAAGAAAACTTGAGGGCTAAGTTAACTTAGTCCTTAAGTAATGAATAGTAAGGAGGTTAGGGTGTGAAAAGACCAAAATGCCCCTAGCCTTGAAAATCTATAAATAGGAAGCTTAATCTCATTTGAATGGGATTTTGAAAATCCTATCATTTGAGAGAGAAAGAGAGAGAGTTTGGATGGAATATGAAAGGGAGAAGAAAGAGGAAAAGTTGGCTCGTGAGCAAACTTTATCCGACGGAATGAAATTAAAGAAGAACGGTAATCCGAATCCTAGTTTCTTCTAATTTTCTTTAAGTTTAATATGTTTAATACATAACTTAATGAAGATAAGAAGTAGATTATGTTAATAATGAATTCATATAGTTGAATTCATGAGAAAACGAAGAAATAAGAATTAGAAAGTTAGTTTATTAATTTTTAAGGAAGTATAAGATTCGTAAGGATTTTGAGCGATCCGAATGAATCTTACGAATGAGTAGGTCAAATAAATAAGGAATGATGGTCTATAACATCAAATTCCAAGAAAAAGTGAAATCGTAATCCAAAATATCGAGTAAAAATGAAGAACGAACGAAGAACACGAAGTTAGATGTTTATTGCATGGTTAGGAAGGTTGGAAACGTTCTTGAAGTTATGGCGAAAATTTCGTAAAAGAAGCTCGAGAATTTGAAAGTTAGTAAATGAACCCGAATGTGTAGGGTTTCATAAGAATGTAATAGAACGTATAAAACGTGAGTCGTAGACTCAAGAACGAACGAGTTCCAAGTTTGGATGACCGAATTACGGACGAACGAACGAAGAACGTTAAAAACGTTAAAATGAACGAAGGGTGAAGATTAACCAATTGAATGGCATGTTAATAGATTTAGAACAAAGTTCTATCTAGGGGTAATCGAAGTACGTTAGATAACGAAGAAAATGGCTTTGGAATGATCTCGTTCTGAGTTATAATGAAGAAGTTATGAGATTTTGAAGTACGCATCTCAGAACGACCAAAGACTTAGAAAAATGTTCGGGAAGATGGTCTTGGCGCCAGTCATGCCTTGATTGGTGGCGCTGCAGCGCTAGGCCGGAGGGTCACATACTGCTAACTTGTACCGCGGTGTGAGAATCAGTGTTAAAGGTGGCGCCGTAGCGCCAGTACAGAGCAATGCTAGAAATAAGATTTTTAACTGCTCAATTTCTTGGGGATGTGCAAGAAAGAGATACGAACATGTAGTTCAACTAATGTAACACTTAATCGAGTGTTTTAAACCTTTAATGAAAGTTGAACGGAAAGATTAAACGAGATTAAAAGAATGTAATTACGGGTTGCGGGACTGATAGCCGGGGACCGTAGTCACAATGAATCGAACGTGAGGGATTGCTATGATGGTGATTCCTTAGACGTTGATGGACTATAGTAATGTATAACATTTTGAAGTTATGACATGGTAATGAGAGATGAATGTAAAGCGTATAGACATTGTGAATGCAATGTTGTTGCAATGAACGATCGGTCTTAGCATACAACGATCAGTATGACTTCGACATTAAGAAAGAATAATGAACATGGGTTTCATGGGATGGATAACGATCGAAAGCGATTAAAACCTTGAGTAAATGTTGAACGAGAGATTAAGAGACGAGCAACGTGAACGTTGAATACGTAAACAATCCTTGTGAATCGTATTCGCGTTGGACGAACATTCTAAGTATACCCTAGTTGTATGACTTAGACGTTGATGTAAGTAGTAAGTAAGATACTAATGGTATCAAGAAAGCCGTATCGAAAGGTAATAAGATTAATGAAAGCCGAATGTGAGTCGGATAAGAATGAATCCTGAGGTATGACATTTAATTGTCAGAAAGCCATAAGGAATAAGAAATTGACTTAACGAACATTATATTTAATAGTTCGTATAAGTTAAGATAAGTTAGGTTGTGGTACAATCGTAACCTTTGATGGTTAACATATTGGAGCTGAGCTAAACAATTCCTTCAGAGAGCGAAGGTATATATGAAACTGGAAACGGATCTAACTCACTGTGTGGGCAATGTAGATGAGACGGGAACTTGTTTGTCGGTTGTTTGTGGGAAACCACTCAGAGTACCATATGGACTACTAGTAGAGAAGCGATGTGTGCTGAGTCCTAGAAGAGTCATAAGAAGAAGATAAGAATGTTAATCATCAAAGATAAACTTTTTAAGTAATACATCTCCGTATGTCATGAAGACGTAAACCGGTAATGAAAGTTGTCGCATAAAATTATATTGCAAGAACGCGAACCCTAAGAAGTAAAGTTAAGTAAACCAATGTGTAAGTCAAATATATTACTAATTGGTGAATGTGTTATTTTTTATGTACGATAGGAATTGGAACGAGCGATTCAGGTGTAAGTCAGAGTGTATGCGTAAAGGCAAGTTTTCTAACTTCATTCATATTTTAAATGAATGCTAGTTTCTTAAACTTCTCAGATGTTGAACTTGAGAAGTTCTGTCTATGTGCAAATGTGTGATATTTGTACAAGGTGGTAGAATGTACGAGGCCTTGTGCCACAATGTGAACACTTCGGTGTTTCTATGATATGAACTATTCTTTGATTGAACTGTTCAATAAGAGAATGTTTTGTTTATACATGAATAGTTATTGTTAAGTATGTGCTATTGATTCTAGCCAGACAGAATGTGTATGAAAGATAGTAGAGAATGAACGTATTTCAAAGTGAATGTGACTAATGTTTTAAAATGATAGGAATCAAGATTATTCCTATTGTTCAAGCTGCTTCATAACCTTTGTTCGGTTATCGAAGTTTCAAAGGAATGTTAAACTCTTAAAGTTATTTGTTTAACTGTTAAGACTTGTTGGGCAATTGAACGCTCACACTTGCTTTAAATGAAAAACATTTTCAGCGAACGATGTTAGAAGAACTTAAGGATCTTGTATAGATCATGCTGTCGATATCCAGATGAAGTGCCATTCAGAATATGAATGAGCGAGAAGATCAAGTGAAGACTTGTAATGTAGAAAGATGAGAATTAAACTATAGAATAGTTTAATGAATGATTATGTATCCTTTGTGGCGGATAAAAGTCACTCGTGCAAGATGTAAAGAATAATATAATTATCATTATTTGTAATGAGAAAAGCTATAAGGTTTTTAGAACCTGGGATTTGAGAGTGTATGTTGTTATATTTTAGTATATAATGATGTATGTTGGATGAATGATGTACTAGTGACGTACGGAATTCGGATGTGAAGATAGATCGGATTTCGGGGCATTACAAGTTGGTATCAAAGCTGATAGGTATGAGTTCCTAAGACTATAATCGTAGAGAATAGAATAAGAAGATCACCACGTGATCACAGTAAATAGTAGTAACAGATGATCTGTTAAACGATGGATGATTCATAGCTAATGCTATGAATGAATGGTACTACGAAGTAGTACGGGAAGAAGAACTCAGATTGAGTTATAAAGGATAGCATATGAATTAAAGAAAATTCGTATTAAGTAAAGAGAATGTCAGAAGTTCTAAGATTTCGATTGAGGACTCATGTGATAGCTTAGTAGTACGAACCTTCGAATGGGAGGGGTTTTGAGATTACTTAGTTATTATAGTGATAATAATTGGAATAGTATGTCGTGCTATCAATATGTATATGACGAGAAGGTGAATCTTTTCACATGTATATACTTGATAGGTAGAAAATGATAAGATAAGTGCAAGTTCTTGAAACTTATACTTATGAAAAGTTTGTGACTCATAGTTATATGCTATGTTTCTGAGCCCTAAGCGTATGGATAGTCCTTGATTTGTTCTTGGATTACATATTGCGAAGATAAGTTCTTAAACACATATGGTTGTGGAAAGTTCCTAAACACATAAAGTGTGGTAAGTTGATGAACTATACTAAGGTATAAGGTTGTTTAGACTGAAAGTAAGAATTTTCAGTAGACTTAGCATTGAAGGTGCTAGAGAAGATTAAGTATTGTTGCAAGTAAGACAATGAAGGAAGATGGAGAATATGATATTCCAAGTCATCTAGCTATGCTAGATTTCAAAGTTTCTTGAAATCGTGCTGATGTGCACGTTTTGAAAATGAATGAATTGGTTCAATTTTTGAAACCAATGGATTTTAAAAGAACTATTCTTGATATGTCTATGCTAGTTGATTCGGCTAGACAGAAATTGATTTGAAATATCAAAATGAATTTTATATCATCAGTGCATTTGATGCAAGGATGGTAAATGGATGGAGTTATTAATGCAATTAAACCTGGTGTGAAATTTGATCAGAGGATCAACAACCTGCTATGGTATGATGAATAATGATGAAGTCATAAACTGACGAAGTCCTCAACGTACTATGAAGAGTGTGGTATCATGACGTCATGAAACGTTTTGATGTATTGCAAAAGAATTTAAAGAAGTAGTCGATGTCAATTGAGTTGACTAGACGAATGTTTCAAGTTGATGTCCAATTTATTGGTATAGTCTAATCTACTTGATTTGGCTAAGACGAATGGTATGTTATGATTAAAAGAAAATCGAGCTTTCTTTGAAAAGTTATGCTAAACCAAATTGTTTTGGTGTGGAATCTGATGAGTAAGTCTGAGGTGAACATACCCTGAAATGGGTTATACGATAGGCTGATCACCTACGTATAGGAGAGGTAGTTTACCTTCTTTGTGATTGCAAACTCACCGTGTAAGAATGGTTTACGGCGAAAGGCTATTTAACCTAGTAAGAGTTCATGGTCAATTTGACCCCTCAGCAAAAGAATGAAATGTTTTAAAGGAATCTTTATATTCCTCGTTATTCCTTTCACTTCATGATTCTTGATAAGTTATGAAGGGCAGGGAATGTAAGAAAGATAAGAACTTCTTTGAAGAAAAGTTGAAAAGAAGAGTAAGTTAAAATTTCGAGGACGAAATTCTGTGAAGAAGGGGTGAATGTGACGACCCGGGTATGGGTATGGTTTGAAGAAATTCCGAGGATGAAATTTTTATAAGGGGGAAAGGATGTGACAATCCAGAAATCTGGATTGTCCAAAAATTAAGATTTAAAGAATTAGTTATTAATAAAATGAATTTTTATTAATACTATTCTGTGCTATGTGTTTATTAATCATTCTATAACCTAGAATGATTATTAATCAGGAGGATTCTGGCTACGAGCTTGACTGAATGAGTAGGAATTTTCAAGACGAAAATAAAATTTTTCCGGAGACAAAATATTTTCGGGGAAAAAGACGAAATAGGCACTATTCACCCGACGAAACCTAAGGGTTAGGGTTTGAATAACCTAAGCCTTTCCGAGAGTTCGGTATGTCGAAATGACATTCCGTTGAAAGATTTGACGATAATATATCGTGAAAAGTTAAGTAAGTCGATAGAATTTTTTCTCAAAAAACGTGTAAAAATCGGATAAAATAAAAACGACGAAAAGTACTGTTATGTACTTTTCACTCATTTAGCTACGTTAGGGGAAAACGTGAAGGAAAACGCTTAACATCAAAAAGAGTTTTTTAGTTTTTCGAAAATCCGAAGAATACGTAATATTTAATCGGTAAAGGAAAGACGAAATATCCAAAAATATTTAGATTTCGAGAATCGCAGTTTTTAAAACTGTCAAACGAAACCCGAAAGACGAAACTACGAAACTTAAGGGCTAAGCAAACTTGAGGGCTAAGTTAACTTAGTCCGTAAGTAATGAATAGTAAGGAGGTTAGGGTGTGAAAAGACCAAGATGCCCCTAGCCTTGAAAATCTATAAATAAGAAGCTTAATCTCATTTGAATGGGATTTTGAAAATCTTATCATTTGAGAGAGAAAGAGAGAGAGTTCGGATGGAAGATGAAAGGGAGAAGAAAGAGGAAAAGTTGGCTCGTGAGCAAACTTTATCCGACGGAAGGAAATTAAAGAAGAACGGTAATTCGAATCCTAGTTTCTTCTAATTTTCTTTAAGTTTAATATGTTCAATACATAACTTAATGAAGATAATAAGTAGATAATGTTAATAATGAATTCATATAGTTGAATTCATGAGAAAACGAAGAAATAAGAATTAGAAATTTAGTTTATAAATTTCTTAGGGAAGTATAAGATTCGTAAGGATTTTGAGCGATCCGAATGAATCTTACGAATGAGTAGGTCAAATAAGTAAGGAATGATGTTCTATAACATCAAATTCCAAGAAAAAGTGAAATTGTAATCCAAAATATCAATTAAAAATGAAGAACGAACGAAGAACACGAAGAACGCGAAGAACGTTGTTGATTGACAAATTTAAAACCATCGTAGTGTAATTGTTGTTGATGGACAAGTTTAAAACCATCGTGTATAAGTTAGATCCTTATTACTTGGTTAGGAACATTGGAAACGTTCTTGAAGAATGGATTAGAATTGAGCTATAACGAAGTTATGGCAAAATTTTTGTAAAAGAAGATCGAGAATTTAAAAGTTAGTAAATGAACCCGAACGTGTAGGTTTTCATAAGAATGTAAGAGAACGTATAAAACGTGAGTCGTACACTCAAGAACGAATGAGTTCCGAGTTCGGATGACCGAATTACGGATGAACGAACGAAGAACGTTAAAAACATTAAAATGAACGTAGGGTGAAGATTAAGCCAATTGAATGGCATGTTAATGGATTCAGAACAAAGTTCTGTCTAGGGGTAATCAAAGTATGTTAGATAACGAAGAAAATGGCTTTGGAACGATCTCGTTCTGAGTTATAACGAAGAAGTTATGAGATTTTGAAGTACGCATTTCAGAACGACCAAAGACTAGAAAAATTTTGAAGGAAGAAGGACTTGCCGCGCTGGCTGATCATGCCTTGATTGGTGGCGCTGCGATTGTTGCATCAGGAGGGTCACGCATCGCTAACTCATGTCGCAAAGACGAGAATCGAGTGTTGAAGGTGGCGCCATGATGCGATTCGTAACAATGCCAGAAATGAGATTTTTAATTGCTAAATTTCTTAGGGATGTGCAAGAAAGAGATACGAACATGTAGTTCAACTAATGTAACACTTAATCGAGTGTTTTAAACCTTTAATGAAGGTTAAACGGAAAGATTAAACGAGATTAAAAGAATGTAATTACGGGTTACGGGACCGTAGTCGTAATGAATCGAACATGAGGGATTGTTATGATGGTGATTCCTTAGACGTTGATGGACGATAGTAATGTATAACATTTTAATGTTATGACATGGTAATGAGAGATGAATGTAAAGCGTATAGACGCTGTGAACGCAACGTTGTTGCAATAAATGATCGGTCTTAGCATACAACTATCAGTATGACTTCGACATTAAGAAAGAATAATGAACATGGGGTTCATGGGATGGATAACGATCGAAAGCGATTAAAACCTTGAGTAAAGGTTGAATGATAGATTAAGAGATGAGCAACGTGAACGTTGAATACGTAAACAATCCTTGTGAATTGTATTCACGTTGGACGAACGTTCTAAGTATACCCTAGTTGTATGACTTATACGTTGATAAAAGTAGTAAATAAGATACGAATGGTATCAAGAAAGCCGTATCGAATGGTAATAAGATTAATGAAAGCTGAATGTGAGTCGGATAAGAATGAATCCTGAGGTATGACATTTAACTGATAGAAAGCCATAAGGAATAAGAAATTGACTTAACGAACATTATATTTAATAGTTCGTATAAGTTAAGATAAGTTAGGTTGTGGCACAATCGTAACCTTTGATGGTTGACATATGGGAGCTGAGCTAAACAATTCCTTCAGAGAGCGAAGGTATATACGAAACTGAAAACCGATCTAACTCACTTTGTGCGCAGTGTAGACGAGACGGAAACTTGTTTGTTGGTTGTTTGTGGGAAACCACTCAGAGTACCATATGGAATACTAGCAGAGAAGCGATGTGTGCTGAGTCCTAGAAGAGTTATAAAAAGAAGATAAGAATGTTAATCATCAAAGATGATGAACGTTTTAAGTAAGACATCTCCGTATGTCATGAAGCCGTAAACCGGTAATGAAAGTTGTCGCATAAAATTATATTGCAAGAACGCGAACCCTAAAAAGTAAAGTTAAGTAAACCAATGTGTAACTCAAATATATGACTAATCGGTGAATGTGTTATTTTCTTATGTGCTGCATAGGAATTGGAATGAGCAGTTCAGCGTAAGCTATAGCTGTGCGTAAGGCAAGTTTCCTAACTTCATTCATATTTTAAATGAATGCTAGTTTCTTAAACATCTCAGATGTTGAACTTGAAAAGTTTAGTCTATGTGCAAATGTGTGATATTTATACAAGGTGGTAGAATGTATGTGGCCTTATGCCACAATGTGAACACTTCAGTGTTTCTATGATATGAACTGTTCTGTGATTGAACTGTTCAATAAGAGAATGTTCTGTTTATACATGAATCGTTATTGATAAGTCTGTGCTATTGATTCTAGCCAGACAGAATGTGTATGAAAGATAGTAGAGAATGGAAGTATTTCAAAGTGAATGTGACTAATGTTTTAAAATGATAGGAAATGAGATTATTCCTATTGTTCAAGCTGCTTCATAACATTTGTTCGGTTATCGAAGTTTCAAAGGAATGTTAAACTCTTAAAGTTGTTTGTTCAACTGTTAAGACTTGCTAGGCAATTGAATGCTCACACTTGCTTTAAATGAAAAAAAAATTCAGCGAACGATGTTAGAAGAACTTAAGGATCCCGTATAGATCAAGCTGCCAGTATCCAGATGAAGTGCCATTCAGGATGTGAATGAGCGAGAAGATCAAGTGAAGACTTGTAATGTAGAAATATGACTATTAAACTATAGAATAGTTTAATGAACGATTATGTATCCTTGGTGGCGGATAAAAGTCACCCGTGCAAGATGTAAAGAATAATGTAATTGTCATTATTTGTAATGAGAAAAGCTATAAGGTTTTTAGAACCTAGGATTTGAGAGTGTATGTTGTTATATTTCAGTATATAATGATGTATGTTGGATGAATGATGTACTAGTGACGCACAGAATCTGGGTGTGAAGATAGACCGGATTTCGGGGCGTTACAGGTATTAGTTGTGGTAAGTTAGCCATGATGTAGTTGCATCAGTAGATTTAGTAGCAGGTATCCTTCCGGTCAATACCATGAATGCTTATGAGCTGTTTGATTGGAGTGTTATTTGTTTTTGTGCTAGGTGATTAAGTTCATTCCCAAAAGGGGTTATAAATACCTTTATACGTTAAGGTAGAGAATGATGGGGATAAATTTCATAAATTATATTCGTGGAAATGAATAAGAAATGCAAGTAAGTATCGGTAGATAAGTACCGATAAAATTGAGATAATTTGAAGTAATTCTCGGTATGAATGAGTTGATTAACAATAGAACTTTAATAAATTGTTAAAATAAAATTATGAATCTTTGGTTTTCTAAAGAAACCCAAGGTAGTAAATTATGGTGATGAATCACCGAAACTTTCTTGTTGTCTAGTTATCATGCAATCTAGAAGAATGTTAAGATTAGTTTAGGTTGTGGTACAATCGTAACCTTTGATGGTTGACATATGGGAGCTGAGCTAAATAATTCCTTCAGAGAGCGAAGGTATATACGAAACTGACAACCAATCTAACTCACTGTGAAAGCAGTGTAGATGAGACGGGAACTTGTTTGTTGGTTGTTTGTGGGAAACCACTCAGAGTACCATATGGACTACTAGTAGCGGAGCGATTTGTGTTGTATCCTAGAGAAGTAATAATAAGAAGATAAGAATGTAAATCATCGAAGATGATGAGCATAGTAAGTAAGACATCTCCGTATGTCATGAAGTTGTAAGCTTGTAATGAAAATAGGTCGCGTAAACTTAGGTCGAAAGGATGTGAACCCTAAGAAGTAAAATTAAGTGAACCAATATATAAGTCAAATATATGGCAATTTGGTTAGCAGTTAAGAATAAATACCCATTGCCCAGGATCGATGATCTATTTTGATCAGTTGAAAAGGGGCAAAGAAATTTTTATATATTTGTTAACGGGGTATCGTTGGTTGAAAGTAAGGAAGGATGAGGTACCTAAGACGATATATAGAAATCGTTATGGTTATTACGAGTTATGGTTATGTCATATGGGTTGACTGATGTACTAAAGTTAGACTTTCCGTAAAGGGCGCCGAGCAAGTCGGTGGCAAATTGATAGGTACCCTTATGAGGTGCTTTGTTTGAAAGTACCATTAGCGTCACAGGTTGATATTGATACGGGTAGAAAAGTGAGATATACACGGACTCTAAAAGTCTAAAATATATCTTCACACTAAAGGAGTGGAATATGTGGTGGAGAAGGACTGTGATATCTTATATCATACAAGTGAAAGAAAGCGTAGACGCCTATGCATTTTGTAGAAGAGATAGAGAAAAGTTATTAATATTAGCGGCTCATAATAAGTTAATAACGGAGGTGGCGAGGAAGAAATTAGAAGTTAAATTATGGAATGAAGTAGCAAAAAAATGTTATTCATAAACATAGACTCAATCCACGATAAGGTAATGAGTTAATTAAGTACAATTAGGTAACAAGGAGTGCAAACAAATGAAGAAGAGGATGCAGGATAAAGAGAGGATCTTATATCATCTCGTTTTGAAGGAGGAATTTGAGTTTTCATATAATTTGGAATTAAAAGAAGGACTAATAGGAGGGAGATAGAGTAATGTGTGAGTAATGGTTTAGCTTCCAACTCAGATTATTGATAGGAAGTGACAAGTCATGAGAATTAAGATAATACCTTCGGAGAAGATGAATTGGAGAAACCACAACGCTAAAGAAGCATTGTGGGAATTTAAAATTAAACTGATGGAAAAATTTTCTTCAATAGTAGATGTAGTGTTAGCGTGATTCTCGAGACGGAATCCTTATAAGGGGGGAAGAGTGTAACGCCCCAGAAAATTTGGATTTTTTTTGAGAATTAAAATTTTAATTTTATTATGTGGATTAAATGAATTTAATCCATTATTTATGGGAGTAAGATATTCGAGGGTCATTCTATGACCTAGAAATATCCAAACATCGTAGTATTTTGGCTACGTGATAGAATTAAAGTGTTTGAATTTCCAAGATGAAAATAAAAACTTTTCGAGAAATTTTCCAAAAAACATTATTCACGTATTTCTGCTCGGGAATTATTTTTGAACTTTCGAGAAATACATAATGATAGAATATCGGGGTGAGATGGAATATTTAATAATATTTTAGTTATGGCAAACGCAGTTACCTATCATGGGTAAACGAGAACACTAAAAGCTTGGTGTCTTGCAACCTTGGTGCTTGATGCAAGCAAACGAGAATACTACGGTTTCTCTTAAAGACTGGCACACTACGATTTCTGAGTTAGCTTCGGCAAACATCTAGACAACTCTACGATCTCTGGAGAGGCCCTTCAAGGAAGTTATACTACGATCCTTGATGCTCTACGATTTTTGCTTTGGCTTCTGCAAACTCTTAATCACCTCAATAGACTACAGTTCTGTTTGAAGCCTATCTATTACATTTCAAGATATAGATCAACCTAACATCTTTGATCTCTTTATCTATACATTATTTTACAGAATGATAAACATTAAAAGCTTAGATCAACCTAATAATTTTGATCTATCACTAAGTCCTTGTACATATATTCCTTGAAGGATTTCACATATAATCATGAGCATTTACTTTAAACATCAAATCAAAATATGCATTCTTCCAACAATATATATATATATATATATATATAATTGTTTATTAACCTACGAGTTAGATTTGCCTAAATCTGGCTATTCTCACTTTAACCGGTTCATGATGACTAAACTCGAACTGTTGAAACTGGAATGCTTAGATTTACTCAAATCTAATTCATTTTCTAGCTTTTGCTACGGGCTAGATTTGTTCCAATCTGGCCATTTCACACTATAACCAGGTCATGGTGACTAAACTGGAACCGATGAAGCTGAAATGGTTTAGATTTCTTCAAATCTAGTTCTTGTTTTAGCTTTTGTACATATTGCTTTATCATATGAGCCTAGAAATCTTGTGAGCATAAATTCAGTTCCTTAATCTAGATTCAGTTCCTGTGATGGACATTTCCAGCTGCAACCAACTTGTAAATTTTTTACGCTGTCTGAATTTCCTTAGACAACTCTCATGCCCACAAGGAGTTTGGCGCAGCTATGTATCTTAATTTCTCAAAGATGCTTCGCATCCCAAAAATAATAAAAGCAAGCAAGATGAACACATAATAAAATGGAAGTATCAAAGGCCTCAATTACTATTGAGCATAAGGGTTTAAAAAACATATTTTACAAAACATCATTGCCATATCTCGTTAAAATTGAAATTTTATACAAAATTCAAACCCTTTGTATATAATTGCAAACGAGGCATAACACTACTTCCAAACAATTGCACGTAGACCTACACAGACACACATATTCAGATAAAAGCTTAAATTGAAAAGTGGCGATAACCGTGTCACCACGGATGTCGGGGTGCCTAACACCTTCCCTCCGCTTAATCAAGCCGCCGGACCCTAAAGAATCTCAGTTTTGCAGACTAGTTATACAGTGTCACATCACTAGGTCTATGTGCAAACCATTTCTTGGTTGAGTTGGTGCAACCATTTTAAAATACCAACTAGCAACTCTTATAGTAAAATCGTCAACATATACATGTTGAACCTTTTCAAACTTGATTTTTCAAACAAATCTCACATAACATGAGAACACCAAGAGATAAGAATAGAAAGGGACAAATAAAAATCCCGACATCGACATCGACAACGAAGCCACCGCGATCACACTTGCCGATGCGTCATGAACAGGTAGTAGTCAGGCTGAAAGACTCAAAAAAGAACTCAGTGGGAGGCAACCCAATTTTTTTCCATTTACATTATTTTATGTTATGTTATTCATTTGATAGCTTAGTTTATAATTCTAGTACTGCGTAGATCAGTCGTGTATAATTCTTAGTTAGTTAGTTCTATTTTTGTAGTAAATTCGTTTATACTTGCTCAATCTTCATGATGTTATCTCATATTTCGTGTTGCAATGTATTTCAGGTACTTTATGATGTTATTGGATTGATGTACGAGGTGAAGAAATTGAAAAATCAAAGTCATATTTAGACAAGACCCCCACCCTGGCGGACCCATTCCAAGCCTGGCACCCCCGCCCCGGCGGGCTCTCTATCCATGCCCACCCAAGCGGGCCCTTCTAGTAGAATTACACCCACCCCAGCGGGGGTACAAGAATTATAGATTGGTTTTAAAATAGTCTCTGCAATTAAGACTCCATTTTCACCACTTCTCATCCCTTCAAATCATTCCTAACCCCACGAAATCCCCACGACCTCCTTTAATCTCATCCATTAACCTATAAATTTTTATGCACCCTCAATCTCTATATAAAAACACTCCCTAATTCCTTATATGACAATTTGATTGTTTGAATTGTGATTCTGGGGACATATGCGAAAACAATAGAAGTTAAACGAACCAAATTGGTTGAGAAATAAATTCGTAGTGAACGAATTCGCTAAATTGTCAAAACATGAACAATTATTATGAACATGAGTTGTAAATTCATATTTGGGTTATTTAATGTTTATATTAGTTTATGGGTATTTGGTATGTTGTAGTTTTATGAGTTACGAATCCATAGAATTGAAAAACGGACTAATTTGGACATGTATAACTCAAAATATGGAAGTTAGAAAGAGGTTTGGCATGATAGCTCGTAGCAGGGGAAAGGAAAATTTTCAATTTCAAATGACTATACGCCAAATTTCAATGGGGTCTTCATTGTGAAAAAAGGCACGCCCCGGCGGGGGTGTGTGTCCTGTAATGAATAATTTTATCTGTTTTGGGAAAACGACCATTACTTTTTCATACAAATTCGGATGGAGGAGATTCAAGATGATCTGAAATGAGAAGAAATAGACCTACAACTTTTTTTCTTTACATTGTTCAATTTGTGGTCGTTAGAATGGGTCAAAATAGTCATCTTTGTGACTGTTACGTATTTGGAGGCAATCGGGGGGCGTCGAGTGAGCACATACGCAAGTATAGTGCTCCCAACGATGGAATAGGTTATTCTAAGTGATAAAACATAAATATACATTATAATAGACATGTTATATAGCTAAGATTTCTTTACACATAATGAAATGTGTTAACATAATTTTCTAAAAGAAAACTTAATGTTTTTGAGAAACGAAAGTTGATGAAATTGGTGTCCTTTTAGTTTTGAACTTGGATCCTATGTACGCATATCAATGGACATGAAATTTAGTTTTAAAGTTACCTTGCATATACTAGATTGATATATCTTGGTTTAAAGTGTTTTGAAAGAAAAACTTGAAGTTTTAAAAATGAAACTTGACGAACTTTGTGTCTTTTAAGTTTCGACTTTGGGAATATGTGATTGTGGCCTAGTTATGTTCGCGGATGGACAAGGAATGTAATTTCAAGATATATTGCACATAAAAGGTTGTCAAACTCAGTTTAGTATGTGTTTTAAAGAGAAATTTAAAAGTTTTAGAGACTAACTTTGATGAGCATTGTATTACTTCCATTATGACCTTATAAGTAAGCATGATAGAGTTGTCTATGCCTTTGAACATGAATGATATGTGCACTCAACTAGTCAAGTATGATATAAGTTATTTAAGCATGGTTTAAAAGTATGAACTATGCTATGTCTATGTAAATGAGATAGATAAATGTGAGCATGCTATTAGAGGCTTACTAGTACCAATATATGGTTTAAAAGCTTATAACATCGAATCTTGTTAAAGAAAGTTGTTAAGCATTGTTGATTGAAATAAATCATTATGGAGCTAAATAGTTTGAATGTGAACTTGAAGATAGATCACAACCTATTTGATGTCAAGTACGGATGGTTAAGGTATACTTATACATGCCTAGCTATTCTAAGAGTATATGTGAAAGTGAAATGAAGGTTTTACAAACCTAGTTAGGAAACGATGTAATATTTATTATTATATTAAGAGCGTATGAAATGTATGACTAATGGATATGAATCCATGATTATATAACTGTGTAGGAATACACGCAGTGCAGATAAGCTTTAAGTAGTTAAGTCATAGTTGATAAACTACGAATCAGGCAAGTCTTTCAGTTCCTATTTGATATATGAATTTGATAACTGTTAGTTAAGCTATATTATGCTATGAGAATGTTGATGTATATATATGAAATGCATATAAGATATGTATGAAATTAAAAGTTGATCATTGATGATATGCTTGTGAAGTAAATCTCTATGCCTGTTATGTGAGATGTAACATGCGTAGTAAATATTAATTGATTATGAATGCATGAACTGAGTATGATATTATACGCTATGTGATGCTTGAAAACTGTTAGAATTGCTGGGCTGTCGAGCTCACCCTTGCAAATAACCACTTTTGTAGGTTAAGGACTCACGATAAAGATTACGTGCTATTTGATAGATAAAGTTCAATATCATCGAAGGAGATTTATTTATTTATTTAAATATATGCCCTTGAACCATGTTTAGGTTATAGGAGATGTACATGATAGTAGTTTACGATGTGTAATACATGTGAAGTTGTACTATGTGATACTTAGAGGAATTTGAATCAAGATGTAAAGATTTATACAATAATTTGAATAGACTAAATCAAAACATAAATTGATTCAAGGATTTGTAATTGATTTAAGTTAAGAAATCAATTAAAGATTTTTTAAGGAGATTGAAAAAGTTTAAATTATTTCACAAATTTTTATAACATCGAATATGATATAAGACATGAATGGTAAATGACCAAGAGTTCAAACTTATAAAAGTTTGGGGTCATTGTACAGATCCTAGAAATGGAAAGAATTTATATTCTAAATTTTAATAAGCAAAGTTATATTCATTAAGTTATGAATAAAAGATATAAATAGTTTGATGATAGTAGTATCGTGGCAGACCGAATCCGAGGTTCAAAGGGACCTGGATTTTGGGGCGTCACAACAACTGCGCCAGTGCATAGACAGAAACTGCAGTCGCAGTCCTGTTTCACAACACACTCCAATTTTTCCCCAATTTCCACAGAAATTCACCAAACCCAACAACTAAAATCTTGTAATAACATCAATAAACATGCAATTCATAATTCTAACAACATAAACATTATATATATAATTAACTTTTAAGTATCAAAAACATATACTTTTTTCCAATTTCTTCACATTTTAACACTTTTAGCGAATTTCATTTCCAAAACTTCTTTTCTTAACAAATTGACATCATTCAAACTACGTTGTTTTCATTTCTTGACATATTAACATAATATACAAACAATTTGCAGATTCTATCAAGGATTAAACATGAAATTTTGGACTTAAAAAAGATATTTTACATAAACAAAACACTGTTATTTAACTTTCTTCCTACAACTCAATTTCATGTATTTTATCACCAAATAATACTTATAAATGATGATTAACAAATTATAAAACCATATATATATGTATATATCAATCCAACATGACTTTTAAATTTTTAGTGGATAATCATTGAGAAATCAAAACAGGGAATATTAGAAGCAATTTAGACCTTGAATCTTTGATTATTAGGAAGAAGAATGATAAGGAATTGCTAGTTTTCGCTTGGTACTCCAACTCCTTCTTATTGGCAAAGTCACAGAGAATCTCCCTCTCAATTTTTCACTGTGGTTTCCCTATGTGTTTTCTAAGTTAGCCATAGGAATAATACGTGAAGAATAACATATATAGGCTCCCTCCCCACGTATTGTTCAGATAAGGACCCAAAAAGTTACGTCAGTTAACATAAACCAAATGTCACAAGGCCTTGTTTGGCTATCCACAAACTACCCATTCTAGTTTATTTTAATAATATTTATATTATATGATTCCATGTGTCACACTTTAATTTAGTTTATTTAAATAACTTACAATAATAATTATAATAATTATAATTTTTATTATAATTATACTTTATACTTTATACTTAATAAATCTTTATATATCTAATTTAATTATTAAATTAGACTAGAACATCATTTTATTTAATTTAATTATTTTCTTAAATATTAAACAATTCATTTAATTTAATTATCTCATTAAATTAAATTTTCAAATAATAAAATTTCCATTAATCAATTTAGTTGCTAAATTATTGCACCACAATTTCATCAGTTATTTATTTTTCTTAATAAATAAATTATTTAAAATATTTATTTAATTCAATAAATATTTAAATTAATTACAAAATTTTTTGATCGTTACATTAAGTTTGGTAAGTTGATGGACTATACTAAGGTATAGAAATGTTTAGACTGAAAGCAAGTATTTTCAGTATACTTAGCATTGAACGTGCTAGAGAAGATTAAGTATTGTCGCAAGTAAGACAATGAAAGAAGATGGAGAAAAAGGATATTCCAAGTCATAGCTATGCTAGATTTTGAAGTTTATTGAAATCGGGCTTATAGGTGGGTTTTGAAAATGAAAGAATTGGTTCAAATTTTTGTGAACCAATGGATTTTAAAAGAAGTATTCTTTATATGTCTGCTAATTGGTTAGGCTAGACAAAAATTGATTTGAAATATCAAAATGAAATTTATATCATTAGTGTATTTGATGCAAAGATGGTAAAAGGATGGAGTTATTAATGCAGTTGAACCTAGTGTTGGATGTGATCTTAGGATCAACAACCCGCTATGGTATGATGTATAATGATAAAGTCATAAACTGACAAAGTCCTCAACGTACTGTGAAACAGTACGGTATCATAATGTCATAAAACGTTTTGAAGTTATGATTAAAAAAATTTAAAGAGTAGTTGATGTCAATTGATTTCACTAGACGGATGTTTCAAGTTGATGTCCAATTTATTGGTATGGTCTAAGATATTTGATTTGGCTAAGACAAATGGTATATCATGTTTAAAAGGAAATCGAGCTTTCTTTGAGAAATTATGCCAAACAAAATTTTTTTGTTGCAGAATCTGATGATTAAGTCTGAGGTGAACATATCCCGAAATGGGGTGATGTGATAGGTTGATCACCTACGTGTGGAAGAAGTAGTTTACTTTCTTGGTGATTGTAAACTGGCCATGATTGAAGGGTTTACCATGAAATATTGTTAAACCTAGTAATAGTTCATGGTCGATTTGACCCCTCATCAAAAGCATGAAATGTTTTAAAGGAATTCTTATGTTCCTCATTATTCATTCTACTTCATGATTCTTGATAAGTTCTGATGGTTAGGGAATGTTTGAAAGATAAGAACTTCTTTGAAGATAAGTTGAGAAGAAGAGTATGTTAAAATTTTAAGGACAAAATTTTGTGAAGAAGGGGTGAATGTGATGACCCGAGAGATTGAAAGTATAGTTAGGAGTGAGGTTTAACTAATGACGTGTCAACATATGATCCTTATGAAAAGGATGGTTATAAGAAAGAGAAGAAGTAGGAATGAAACCTTTGCTAAAGGTTGTAAGAATAAAACATCCAGGTATGGGTGTAGTTTTAGAAATTCTGAGGATGGAATTTTTAAAAGGGGGAAGAATGTGACAACCCGGAAAATCGGATTGTCCAGAATTTAAGTTTAAAGAATTAGTTATTAATAAAATAAATTTTTATTAATAATATTTTGTGCTATGTGTTTATTAATCGTTCTAGAACCTAGGATGATTATAAAACGAGGGGATTATAGCTACGAGCTAGACTAAACCAGTGAAAATTTTTTAAACGAAAACAAATTTTTTTGGGGAACAAAAATATTTCCAAGAAAAAAGACGAAATAGGAACTATTCATCCGATGAAACCCTAAGGGTTAGTGTTTGAATAACATAAGCCTTTTCGAGAGATCGGTATGTCAAAATGACATTCCGTTGAAAGATTTGAAGATAAGATGTCGTGAAAAGTTAAGTTATCCCATAAAAGTTTTTCTCAAAAAATGTGCAGAAATTGAACGAAATAAAAATGATGAAAAGTATTGTTATGTACATTTCATTCATTTAACAACGTTAAAAGAAAACGTTAATGAAAATGCTTATCATCAAAAAGTGTTTTCAGTTTTTCGAAGTTCTGAAGAATGCATAAAAGTAAATTTGTAAAGGAAAGACGAAATATCTAAAAATATTTAGATTCTGAGAATCCTAGTTTTTAAAACTGTCGGACGAATCCCGAAAGACTGGACAACGAAGCTTCGAGGAGAAACTTCGTGAATAGTAAGGAGGTGTGAATAGTAAGGCGATTTGCCAAATGACCAAAATGCCGCTAAGCTTTAAAATTCTATATAAGCTAAGCTAATTGATTTAATTTATTAGCTTTTTCAACTAACACGTGAAATTGAGAGAGAAAAAGAGAAAGAGAGCTTGGATGCTCAGATTAGAGAAAGAGAAGAGACGTAAAAGCAAGTAAATCACAAGATTAAGCAAGATGAAGAAGAAAATGGAAGAAAATCCAAGAAGAAAGGTACTAAAACTTACCTTTAATCTAATTTTTGTTAGGTTTTATATGGAAATCATATAGCTTAATGGAAATAGAAGTAAAAGATGTTAATAATGATTTTCATATGGTTGAAATCATGAGAAAACGAAGAATTAAGAATTAAAAGTTTAGTATATAAATTTCTTAAAAGCTTTCTTAAGGAAGTATGAATTTCGTAATGAATTTAAACGATACGAATGAATCATATGAATGATTCGGTGAAATAAGTAACGAATGGTGTCTTATAACACCAAATTCTAATAAAAAGTTAAATCATAATCAAAGTATCAATTAAAAATGAAGAACGAATGAATGCGGAGAACACTAAGAACATTGTTGATGGATAAATTTAAAACCATCGTATTTAGAACTTATTGTTGATGGATAAGTTTAAAACCATTATGTATAAGTTAGATACTTATTTATTGGTTTGGAACAATAGAAATGTTCATGAAGAATGGATTGAACTTAGCTATAAAGAAGTTATGGCGAAATTTCATAAAAGACGAGTGAAAAGTAGAAACTGTGTAAATGAACTCGAATGTATAGGGTCTCTTAAGATTGTAAGAAAACATAAAAAACATCAGTTGTGGGCTCAATAAAAAATGAATTCTGAGTTCGGATCACCGAATTACGGATGAACGAACGAAGAACGTTAATAATGTAGAACGAAGTAATGAAGAAATTTAAGCCAATGGAATGGCATATTAACAGATTCAGAATGAAATTCTTTCTAGAGGAAGTCAAAGTACGTTGTGATGCCCCCATATTCGGGTATTTTCCAACCCGACATATGGTGCTACACGGTACTCATAAATATATAATCATTCCATTGAAAACACAACATAATGATTGTAATTACTATCTTCTTATTACAATCAAAGTGAAATCCTTTCCCAGGTTCATAAACCGATTACATCATTCGTTGTTCTTAAGTATAATACATACAATCATACTAATCTATTAGAAGATGGTTAACTATCCATCTTAGCTTTGCCCTTATGTAGGACCCCAACTTTTATGAATAAAAATGAATTTTCTATAAATATCATTTTTGAATATTATGGAATAAATTTGATATAATGTTATAGTTGTGGGTAATATTTATAAATTTTGCAAGGTACGCAAGTTGTTATATAATATTCAATTGGTCGGGGAATATTCGTTTAAACAGGGTATATTCGTACGATGGCACAATCATTGGTGGACCCCACAACAGAATTATTGTCGGATTGAGAAAACGACAAAAATATTTTTATGAAAATAAAGGAGGAAGTTTTACCGTTGATACTGTTGAACTACTCGGTAGTAAAAGTACAGTAATATGCGTGGTTGCATAGCAGCACACGGTATTGATTATTAATGCTTATGCGAGAAGTCACTCAGTTTGATTCAATTATTGTTGATATTTTATATGTTATTAAATCAATAATTGAGATGACGAAGTTGTTAATATTATTATTTGCATTATTAATGATTTCTAGAAGTTCTGCCAAAGAGAGGTTTTAGTCACCTAATTGCGCGCCAATAGGGAGAAATCCTTATTGGAAAGCCCCATCTTTCCTGGGAATGACCTGGTCGATTAATAGTGTGAATAATAATAATGATGATGAAGTTTTGTTTTATTCGTATTATTAATGTAATAAAACAAAAAAACTTTTTATATAAAATAGAATACTTTTATAAAGTTATTCGTTTTATTAGGCTAATAGTAAAATATTTTTATATAAAATAGAATAATTTTATAAAGTTATCTATTTTATTAGACAATAATTAGAATATATTATATTATGCATAGTGTTTGCATAGTGCCTGCATAGTGTTTCCATAGTAAAATCTTTTATAAAGTTATTCGTTTTATTAGATTATAAATAGAATATATTATATTTTATTTAAAAGATTTTGCTTTAAATATGGACCGTCCGATTTAAGTAAATCAATCTGGACCGTTCATGAATTAGTTACTATACATTCCATTCTTCTATAAATAGAAGCTCAATCTTCATTATTTCTTACAAATTTACTGAAACTCTAGAGAGAAAGAAGAAAAGTATTCTGCTACTTCACTACTCCGATATCAAGTTTTTTTTACGGTAAAGGATATTATTTGTTGTACTCATAAGGGGTATTATTTCTTTTGTATTCATGAAGAGAACTTCTATTATTCCATCTTTATTATTCTGTTGGAATAACCTGTATATGCGGGCTACCCTATACTTGGTAAAATTCTTCTGTATTCCTTTCGTTATTATTTTGTTGGAACATCCTTTGTGTGCGCTTTACGCCGGACCTGGTTCCATCTTTATTATTCTGTTGGGACATCCTGTCGGTGTTAATTTCACCTGATTTGGTTCCGTTATTTAGTATTCTGTTGGAATAACCTGTCTATGCGAAGTACCGCATGCATGGTGATTTATGTTGTTATTTCATTCCTTATTATTCATTGGAACATCCGCTAGAGTTGCAAATTTTGCGACGACTTCGGTTCCGTTATTTATTATTCTATTGGAATAGCCTTTCTATGCGAAGTACCGCATGCATGGTGATTTCTTTTGTTATTCCATTCTTTATTATACTCAGTTAGTTAAAGTTTTGACTTCTATACTCCATGAAATTAGTGGAATATCCTTGATATTTGCGCTTCATCCAGTATCTTTTCATGGAAATATTATTATGAGTATTCTTGAATTTTACTTTACAAAGAAGTATCATGTTGACAATTTGGACGTTATTAGTTCCTGAATAAATTATTTCTTGAACTTATTTTTTTGAATTCTTATATCATTGTCATCATCCTCATGTTTATATTTTTTAAAAGTCATCTGTGGCCTATAGTGCATAGATGGACTTGGTATGATTATGACCAGGGATTATTCGATGTAATCATGACCGTAATGTTACAAATGATGTGGTAAAAGTCCTCATTGGCCCATAGTGCATTGATGGACAGTTGTTGGCATGATCATGACCATTGATGAATACACGAATATCCTTGGCCCGTAGTGCATGGATAATTTGTGGTCGTGACCCTAATGAATATCCTTGGCCGTAGTGCAGGGATGATGTGGATTATTTATTATGTTGAGTCTCAGCGATAAAAGTGATGAAAACATTTTTAAATCATAAAAGATAGTAGATTTTATTCTCTACTTGACTCTTTTAATGGATTGCATGTTCTGCTGCAGTTAAACATGATGTCTATTGTATTTTATCAGTTTAACACTGTTGAGGACTAATGATAATTTATTATGCATTATCTTAGTCATAATATTTCTTACTGGGCTAGTTGAGCTCACCCTTTCTTTCACTGTTCTCTTCAGGAAATGAGAACGTAGCCGGGACTAGTAGGGGAACGGCGTAATGGTCCGAGATGGTGTCCTAGTAGTCCTCACTATTCTTTTAAATAGTGTGATATTAAATGTAATGAGGTCTAAATTGAGTGTGGATATTGTCTAGATGACAATATTTGTATTAAACTTACAGCATGTATTTTGTCGTATTTTACACAACTGTTGTATAATCAAGTTGTATTTGAATTTAGTACCATGTATTTAGATACTCAAGATGGGTGATGTATACCTATTTTGGGAGCATCACAGTTGGTATCAGAGCTTAGGGATATGATCCCTGGCTGAGAGGTGAGATAAGAACTAGGAGGGGAGAGACGGGGAATTCCTTCGCTAGTATGACCTACCTAAGTTTATTTGGTATTTAATTGGTCGGTCAGAGTATAGGGATAATATGTGATATGTTAATTAACCCTTGTTTTGTGGAGGTGTTTGAAAATGGCATCCGAGAATATTGAGAACATTAATGGAGCACAGGAGACCGTTGAGTCTCCACAGAACAATAATCAGTTAAATGTGCATCAGGAAGGCGACAATCCTCAGGCAAACAACAACACTGACCAGATGATGAAAGATGGAATGTTCAGAGGCTTTATGCAATTCATGCAACATCAGGAAAGAGCGACTCCTGTCCAAAATGTAGGTGGAAACACTGACAACTCTCGGACGGTCACTGCTAAGCAGTTCAAGGAACTGGGACCACCGGAGTTTTTTGGAGAGCCAAAACTACTTAAGGCCGAGACGTGGATAAAGCAGATCAACAAGATATTTGATGTCTTGGGTTGCTCCGAGGAGTAAAAGGTTTCCTTTGCCACCTTCATTTTGCGGGCAGAGGCAGATTACTGGTGGGAATCTGTAAAGCATACTCAACCTTCCGCACTGAAGATGCCTTGGGAGAAGTTCCAAGAATTGTTCAACGACAAGTAATTTCCCGAAAGTATTCGTCACATAAAAGAAGTTGAGTTCATTAAACTGGAGCAAAACAACATGACCGTGTCGCAGACAAAGCCAAGTTTGTCAAGCTGTCCCGGTTTGCATCTCATTTGGTTGATAGTGAGGAGAGAATGACGCGAATGTTTTTAAGAGGTTTGAAACCAGAGATACCTCAATATCTTATCTCTCATAAACTGTGTTTGTATTCAGATGTTGTTAATAGGGCTCAGTTATTGGAGCGCGATAATAAGTCAACCCAACCAAAAGAGAGCAGCCGGTAAAATGATAATACCAGTGATAACAGTCATCGAAGCGGTGACAATAAGCGTAGAGGGAATCAACATGCCAGAAATGGTAACCACTTCGGTGGTAATCATGGACAAAACAATAAGAATGGACATTTCAAGAAAAGAAGATTCAACAATGATGGAAAGATGTCAGCATCAGCACCTGTCATTAAGGAAGGAGAACGACCACCTATCATATGCTTCAAATGTGGAGGGGAGGGACACATCAGTCCAAACTGCGTGATGCCCTCCAAAGCATGTTACAATTGTGGAAGAGAAGGACACCTGGCCCGATTTTGTCATGCACCGAAGACAAGTCCAACTGGGATGTAGGCAACAAAGGTCGTCCCAGACAAGACAAAATCGGTTGTTCAAGGGAGAGCGTTTGTCGTGACCTCCCAGAAAGCAAAGAACCCGAACGAGGTCATCACGGGTAAGCTTATCATAAACTCTAGTGATGTATATACCTTATTTGATACCGGTTCTACCCATTCTTTTATTTCTCCTACTTGCGCTCAACGTTTAAATTTGACTCCGGAGAAATTGGACTTTGACTTATCTATTAAAACTCCTTTGGGAGAAACCTTCATTACATCCACTATTAATAAGTCTTGTTTGGTTCAAATCGGTACCCTCACATTACCTGTCGATCTTATTTCATTGAAAATACTTGCATTTGACGTAATTCTAGGGATTGATTGGTTAACTACTCATCATGCAAAAATTGATTATTTTCGTATGGTTGTTAGCTTTCATATTCCTAACCAATCTATTATGTGAATTCAAGAAACCAAACCATTAAAATCAATCAGTGTCATCTGAAGCCATAAAGCTATTCGTTTACTGAAAAATGGATGTCGAGCTTTCTTAGCTCATACGTCAGTTTTGAATGATATTTCTATTGTTAATGAATTTCCTGACGTATTCCCTGATGAACTTCCTGGCCTACCCCCAGAGCGTGAAATTGAATTTTGTATCGACCTTGAACCCGGTACAAAACCTATTTCCAAAGCCCCATATCAAATGGCTCCTATTGAACTTCAGGAGTTAAAGACCCAACTGCAGGAATTGTTAGACATTGGCTTTATTCGTCCTAGTACTTCTCCTTGGGGTGCTCCTGTTCTATTCGTGAAGAAGAAAGGTGTTAGTATACAACTTTGTATTGATTATCGGGAGTTGAATCATGTCACTATAAAAAATAGGTACCCATTGCCACGTATTGATGACCTGTTTGACTAGTTGCAATGCACCAAATTCTTTTCAAAAATTGATCTTCGTTCTGGATATCACCAATTGAAGATTAGAACCGATGACATTCCAAAGACGGCTTTCAGAACTCGGTATGGGCATTATGAATTCCTAGTCATGTCTTTTGGATTGACTAATGCTCTTGCTGCCTTCGTGAATATGATGAACCAAGTATTCAAGGAATATTTAGATCACTTTGTGGTCGTCTTTATTGATGACATCCTTATTTATTCCAAAAACCGTGAAGATCATGAGCAACACTTGAGGCTGATACTTCAAAATCTTTGTGAATATAAGCTTTATGCCAAGTTGAAGAAATGCGAGTTCTGGCTTGAGGAAGTAGCATTCCTTGGGCACGTGGTATCAAGTCATGGAATATCTGTTAACCCAACAAAGATTGAAGCTATTCAAAGCTGGGAGCAACCTAAACCAGTGACTGAAGTACGTAGCTTTCTCGGCTTAGCTGGTTATTATCGGAGATTCGTAGAAGGGTTTTCTCGAATCGCTACTCCCTTAACTCAGCTAACTCGGAAAGATACAAAATTCGGTTGGAGTGAGGAATGCGAGAAGAGTTTTCAAGAACTCAAGAGGAGGCTCATTTCAGCACCTGTTCTGATAATACCATCTGGCTCGGAGGGATTTGTCATCTATAGTGATGCTTCGGGCAAAGGGTTTGGATGTGTTCTTATGCAACATGGGAAAGTCATAGCCTATGCCTCTCGACAACTCAAAGAATATGAGAGGAATTATCCTACTCATGAGCTAGAGTTGGTAACTATTGTCTTCGCACTAAAAATTTGGAGGCATTACTTGTATGGGGAGAAAGTGGAGATCTTTACGGATCATAAAAGCCTCAAATATTTCTTCACTTAAAAGGAACTCAACATGCGACAGTGACGTTAGCTTGAGCTGTTGAAAGATTATAATCATACCATCCAATACCATCCTGGAAAAGCGATCGTGGTAGGCGGCGCATTGAGTAGAAGATCATATATGGGTGCGAAAAGGCGATATTGTCAATGCAAAGGCCCATTTTGTATGACTTGCAAAGGATGGAGATAGAGAAAAAAACTCCAGGGACCCACGTGATGATGGCGAATATACGAGTAGAACCGACTTTAATCGATAAAGTTAAAGCTGCTAAAGCTACAGACCTGGAGCTGATGCATATGAGGAAGAAAGTACAAGAAGGTGTTATGCCGGAAGCAAGAATCGATGAAGAAGGAATACTTCGAGTCAACTCCAGACTTTGTGTTCATAACGACCTTGATTTAAAGTATAAAATCATGATGGAGGCGCACAACACACAGTTTGCAATCCATCTTGGGAGTACCAAAATGTATCATGATCTTCGACATACATTTTGGTGGGGCAATATGAAGAGAGAGATAACGTTGTTTATCTCAAGGTGTCTAACGTGTCAATGAGTCAAGGCAGAGCATCAGGTACCAAAAGGTCCATTGCAACCACTTAAAATTCCAGAATGGAAGTGGGAGCACATTACCATGAATTTCGTTACTGTTCTTTCCGAGGTTCTCAGGGTATAGATGCAATTTGGGTCATTGTTGATAGATTGACCAAGTCTACTCATTTCTTACCTATACAAGAAACTTATACACTTGAACGTCTTGCTCGTATGTACATAAACGAGGTTATAAGATTGCATGGTATGCCAGTATCCATAGTTTCTGATCGAGACCCAAGATTCACTTCACGATTTTGGGTTACTTTGCAAAAAGCTATGGGCACAGATTTACGATTTAGTTCGGCATATCATCCTCAAACGGACGAACAATTAGAGAGGACTATTAAAACTCTTGAAGATTTATTAAGACTCCGTGTCCTTGACATCAAGGGAAGTTGGGACAAGTTCTTACCATTGGTGGAGTTTTCCTACAACAACAGTTATCAAGCAAGTATTGGCATGGCTCCATTCAAAGCGTTGTATGGAAGAAAGTGTCGTTCTCCAGTATGCTGGGATGAGGTGGGTGAAACAACGTTGTTGGGACCGGAATTAGTACGTATGACTATGGAAAAGATACAAATGATCCGGTAACGTATAAAAATCTCAGAAGACCGACAAAAGAGTTATGCTGATCTTCATCGAAAGGACGTGGAATTCAATATTGGAGATCATGTGTTGTTACGTGTTGCTCCATGGAAAGGAGTTACGAGATTTGGAAAGAGAGGAAAGCTCAATCCTCGATTCATTGGCCCATTTTTAATCCTCGATCGAGTAGGGACTGTAGCCTATAGACTTGCTTTACCGCCAAGTATTTCTCGTGTTCATAACATTTTTAATATATCCATGTTACGTAAATATGTGAAAGACCTGAACCACATTATTGAGTTAGAACCGGACGAAATAGCGGAAGATTTAACGTATGAAGAGGTTTCTGTTCAAATCTTGGATAAGAAGGAACATATTCTACGCTCTAAGGTTATACCTCAAGGGATATTATTTGTTATACTCATAAGGGGTATTATTTCTTTTGTATTCATGAAGAGAACTTCTGTTATTCCATCTTTATTATTCTATTGGAATAACCTGTATACGCGGGCTACCCTATATTTGGCAAAATTCTTCTATATTCCATTCGTTATTATTCTGTTGGAACATCTTGTCTATGCATTTTACGCCGGACCTGGTTCCATCTTTATTATTATGTTGGAATATCCTGTCTGTGCTTTACGCCAGACCTGATTCCATTTTTATTATTCTGTTGGGACATCCTGTCGGTGTGAATTTCACCTTACCTAGCTTCGTTATTTAGTATTTTATTGGAATAACCTGTCTATGCAAAGTACTGCATGCATGGTGATTTCTGTTGTTATTCTATCCCTTATTATTCTGTTGGAACATCTTGTTGGTGCGAATTTCGCCTGACCTGGTTCCGTTATTTATTATTCTATTGGAATAACCTGTCAATGCGAAGTACCGCATGCATGATGATTTCTTTTGTTATTCCATTCTTTATTATACTCAGTTGTTAAAGTTTTGACTTCTATACTCCATGAAATTAGTGGAATATCCTTGATATTTGCGCTTCATCCAGTATCTTTTCATGGAAATATTCTTCTGAGCATTCTTGAATTTTACTTTACAAAGAAGTATCATGTTGACAATTTGGACGTTATTAGTTCCTGAATAAATTAATTCTTGAACTTGTTTTATTAAATTCTTATATCATTGTCATCATCCTCATGTTTATATTTTTTGAAAGTCATCTGTGGCCTTTAGTGCATAGATGGAATTGGTATGATTATGACGTGGATTATTCTTGTAATCATGGTAGTAATGTTACAAATGATGTGGTAAAAGTCCTCATTGGCCCGTAGTGCATTGATGGACAGTTGTTGGCACGATCATGACCATTGATGAATACACGAATATCCTTGGCCCGTAGTGCATGGATAATTTGTGGTCGTGACCCTAATGAATATCCTTGGCCGTAGTACAGGGATGATGTGGATTATTTATTAAGCTGAGTCTCAGCGATAAAAGTGATGAAAACCTTTTTAAATCATAACAGATAGTAGATTTTATTCTCTACTTGACTCTTTTAATGGATTGCATGTTCCGCTGTAGTTAAACTTGATGTCTATTGTATTTTATCAGATTAACACTATTGAGGACTAATGATAATTTATTCTGCATTATCTTAGTCATAATATTTCTTACTGGGCTAGCTGAGCTCACCCTTTCTTTCACTGTTCTCTTCAGGAAATGAGAACGTAGCCGGGACTAGTCGGGGAACGGAGTAATGGTCCGAGATGGTGTCTTAGTAGTCCTCACTATTCTTTTAAATAGTGTGATAATAAATGTAATGAGGACAGCATGTATTTTGTCGTATTTTACACGACTGTTGTATAATCAAGTTGTATTTGAATTTAGTACCATGTATTTGGCGACTCAAGATGGGTGATGTATACCTATTTTGGGGGCGTCACACCTTATTTGTCTTAGCATTCTCAGTAGACTTGGCTTTCACTGGAATCATATAATTCACGCAAGAAGTGAGCATAACAAGCTCAACAAGTTTAACAAAGAATAATATTAATACCATATTCGTGAATTATATGACAATCTTTCATAACTGAACAAAAAGTCATGAAGTATTACGAAACATCGATACTTAATAATTCATAATCTCAATTCCCAAGGCTGGACTCTCGTTATTGCTAACTCGCACAGTTACGTGAGATGTAAGGCTATAATGGCAAGCAGTTGATGCCGATCTAGGGTTTTGAAGAGAAGAAAGTTTACAAGTATGAAATGAATGGTAACTCATTAGTAATGAACTAAGGCTTAATTATAACATTATTAAGGCATTGTTAGATGCTTAATGTATGATGATTGAAGGTTGATAATCAATTGAATATGAATGTAAGGACAATGTAAGAACAACATAATGGAAAGCCGGAACAAATAGTAACAAATCTAAGTTATAATTAGATTGAGAAGAAGGGGAAGATACATTAAGAACCTAGTATGTTTATTCATGACCTAATGTGTTATGTGATGTTATCAATTACAGTATAGACTTAAAGACTTAACTGAGAACATGTTATAACTGTAGCAGACGCTAAAGGCAAGTATTCTAACCCTTGTTCTAGTTCAGTCTAGATAAGCTTTGTAATTTATGTATCCTTACGCATGAAGTTTTGTATGATGAAGTCAAAGCCAATTCTTTTGGCTAGACTTATATTATGTTTTTATCAAGCATGGTTAATGTTTACCAAGTTATATTGGTGTGGTTTTCAAAAGAAGACTATGCTAAAATGGTTTGTCATTTAATGACAGACACGTGAGGTTGTCACAACTTAAACGTATACACGTTTAATGAATGTAGTGTTGATCAACATAGAGTACTGTATGCTGATCACCTAGACGTGCTCTTAAGTAATGTCGGACTTACAGACTTAGTCGGGGGATGTCCTTTTCAAAAGAACTTATGAAATGCTCAAGGTCTTGGACCGGAATTGATGTTTTACTTAATATTGTTGTTGTAAAATGTTTTGAATGAAAAGAAGTGTTATTTTGAATTATCGATAGTACTTCGTAACTATTGTTCAGTTATTGAAGATATACGAGTTCTATGTTTCAAGCATGTGGTTTATTAGAATTGTTGTACTTGCTGAGCTAGTCATGGTCACTCTTGCTTAAACCATAAGAATACAGCTAATATCGAACGAACCGAAGGCTCCGACAAGGATAAGGGCAAGGTGAAGATGAACCCTTAGATTTCTTATGTAATAGTATAAAGGAACATTTGTAATATATTGAATATTATGACAAGAACGAATGTATTGGTTATAAAGAACCTGGGGTAATGTAATATTATTTTGAATATATAGAAGACATATTCGTTCTTTTGAGACTTTTCAATTTAATGTATGTGTGAATGGTAGTACTGTGTAGCACCATCTGTCGGGTTGTAAGATACCCGGATTTGAGGGCGTCACAGGTTGGTATCAAAGCATTAGGTTATAAAACTTAAGGGGGGATTTAAAAACCTTAAGTCATAACCTTAAGAGAAGTCAAAGAAGTAAAAGAAGAAAATAACCTTATAAAAATGCATTATGATTATGTTATGTGTTTTTATTATTATACTGACGTGTACTAATTAACTTAATTGTTTTTTGTAGATATCAGGAGTAAATGGAATGTATGTAGATGGACAGGCTGTTAGTGAAGAGTTTGTGAACCAAGTAGAGGTCATACCGAACCCCATAGCAGCAGAGCCTGAGATAGTTGTTATTGAGTCTGGAGACTCAGAGGATCCTGACCAGGGAGTTCAAGAGGTCAAGGAGCTGAATGCGGAGCTCCAAGCTGTCATATAGGACAAGACTGATGTGGAGTCCATGTGGGAGCACGAGCACGATGAAAGGGTTTTGGCCAAGGACAAGGTCCATGAGCTGAAACATTAGGTCTTTGAGCTCAAGGAGGAGCTAAAGACCAAAGTGCAGATGATATGGAGAATGTCCTATATTAATAGGAGTTCTCACACAGATTTCCAGCAGCAGGTAGCTAGTTATCCTGTAGAGGTAAGGTAAACGTGGCATACTATCAGTCGTGATATCATTGCCGGTCTTGCCAAGGCAAATTTCGATAATGCCTTAAGGCAGATGTAATCTAGTACTAGTTATAGTAGTTTAAGTATGTAAATATTTTGTACTTAGTAGTGACGTAAAGCCCTCTTTTGTATAGCGAAGGGTAGTCTTTTGTAAATCCCAATTTTTGGAAAGCAATAGCGGGAAAGTAATGTAATTAGCTTAGGCTGTGTAATGTAACTAATGTAGTATTATACTACAAAGAATGAATATAAGCCTTTTTATGGAAAACAATGAGTAATGGATGTTGAAGTTATTATTTAATATCGAATAATAACTAATAAAGAAAGGAATAATAACGAAATGTGTTGTTTATTGTATCAGCAAAATGCCGCCAAGAAGAGTGCAACGTAATCAAGGAGCTAATATGAATCAACCGGAGGGAGGTCCGGTTAACCATATGCAGGAGTTTGTTAACCTTTTAACAGCTTCCTTTAATAGAACAAGGGCTAATATCCCCGTAAATTCAGGAGTAGCACGAGCTACTACCTTTAAGATTTTAAGAGCGTGGGTCCGCCGGAGTTCAAAGGAACTATAGACCCTATTGATGCCCAAACTTGGGTAAAAGAAATAGAAAAGGCATTTGTGATAACAAATGTCGACGAGGCCCAAAAGGTTACCTTTGCAACATATATGATGAAGGGAGAGGCCAACTTTTGGTGGGAAGCCAATCAGACTAGGGCGGGTATAGAGAATCTGACGTGGGTGAGGTTCAAGGAGATATTCTTCGAGAACTAATTTCCCACAAGCATGCAAGGAAGGATGGAGATGTTGTTTCTCGAGTTGAAACAAGGGGACATGACAGTTCCCCAATACGCCGCCAAGTTTAATGAACTGGCGAGATTCGTTCCACACCAGGTGGATACCGAGGTTAAGAAGGTGCAACGGTTCGAGCAGGGCTTGAAACCCTGGCTCTATAACTATATTTTGGTGTTCCAAAGTACTTCATTTGGTACCATTTTAGAGAAGGAGATAATTGTCGAAGGTGGTAGTGAGGCTCGAGTCAATACCACAAGGACAATAAGAACAAGGGGAAAGTGGAAGAGGGAGTAAAAGTCGAAGGAGCCAGTGTGACACCCCCAAAACGGGTATACATCACCCATTTTGAGTCGCCAGAAACATGGTACATAAATTCAATTACAACTTAATTATACAATAGTCGTGTAAAATACGACAAAACATAGCTGAGAGTTTAAACAAGAATATTGTCATCTAGACAATATCCACACTCAATGGTGTCCCCATTACAATTATAATCACATTATTTCATAGAATAGTGAGGACTACTAAAGCCATTTATCCTGGACCATCACTCCATTCCCCGACTCGTCCCAGCTATATTCTAATTTCCTGAAGAGAACAATGAAGGAAAGGGTGAGCTCAACTAGCCCAGTAAGAAATATTATGACTAAGATAATGCAGAATAAATTATTCTTAGCCGTCAACAGTATAACAACTGAAAGAATACAATAGACAACAAGTTTTAGATCAACAACTGCAGCGAAAATAAACAATCCCTTAGAAGAGTCAAGTATAGCATAAAATCTACTATCTTCTATGATTTAAAAAGTTTTTCATCAACTTTATCGCTGAGACTCGGCTTAATAAATAAAATCGAATCATTCCTGCACCACGGCCAAGGATATTCATGTAATCATCAATGGTCATGAATATACCGAATAATCCCTGGTTATAATCATACCAACAACTGTCCATCAATGAACTACATGCTAATGAGGACTTTTACCACATCATTCATCACATTACGGTCATGATTATACCGAATAATCCCGGGTCATTATCATACCAAGTCCATCTATGCACATAAGCCAAAGATGACTTTAGTCACAATATAAGCATAAGGATGATGACAATGACATAATAATTCAATAAAACAAGTTCAAGGATAAATTTTAAAGATTTATAATTTAATTTATCTAGGAAACAATAACGTCCAAATTGTCAACATGATACTTCTTTGTAGAGTAAAATTCAAGAATAATATTCATGTACCAAAAATAATTTGGACAGAAAAGAAATATATTTTTGGGTGAATAGTACCCCGTGAATAGTACTTCGGGAATAGTACCACGTGAATAGTATCTCGACACGAAAAGTGTCCCGAATACTCGAGTGAATGATACTAGAGTGAATAGTAATAGGGTAAATAATAACCCGTGAATAGTAACTCGTGAATAGTACTCCGGCACAAAAAGTACCCCGAATACTCGAGTGAATAATACCAGAGTGAATAGTAACCTGATGAATAGTAACCCGTGAATAGTAACTTGTAACAAAAAAATACCAAAGAAAATAATATTTCATGACGAGTACAGAAGAAATGATATCCCAGATGAGTATAATAGAATATACAAAATTGCAAATGGATTTTCACCCGCCATGCGGTAATCCACGCTGACAGATCATTTCCACAATTTAATAAAGAATGAATATGAAGGATCATTCACCATGTAGGCGGTAATCCACATAGACAGGTTATTCCAACAGAATAATAGAAGAATTCACCATGCATGTGATAGACCGAACAGAAAGGTTATTCCAACAGAATAATATATAATTGAACCAGGTCATACGTAATCCGCACAGACTGGATATTCCAACAGAATAATAAAGATTGGAACCAGGTCATGTGTAATCAAGATGAGATAGGATATTCCAAGCGTAATAATAAAGAATCGAATCAGTCATGCGTAATCCGCATGCAGACGAGGATATTCTAACGTAATAATAAAGAACGGAATAACAAACGTAATTCACCGGGCATGCGATAGACCAAATGCAGAAAAGTTATTCCAATGAGAATAATAAAGAATAAAATAACAACAGAATTCACCAGGCGTGTGATAGACCGCACAGACAGGTTATTCCCAACCGAATAATAAAGAATGGAATTAGGTCATGCGTAATCCACATAGACAGGATATTCCAACAGAATAATAAAGAATGGAATAACAACAGAATTCACCAGGCATGTGATAGACCGCACAGACAGGTTATTCCAATAGAATAATAAAGAATGGAATAACAAAAGAATTTCACCATGTATGCGGTACTTCGCATAGACAAGTTATTCCAACATAATAATAAAGAATGGAATAACAACCCTTATGTGAATTGAAATAAAATAACTCTCTTCATAAATACGAAAGAATAATATCCGTTACCTTAGAAGAAACTGGATATTGGAATAGTTAGGTAGCAAACTTCTCTTCTTCTTTCTCTCTATAATTTCTCTCTATAATATTTGCTCTAAATATTTAGTGAATTGGTGAGAAATGAAGGAAGAATGAGCTTCTATTTATAGGAAAATATAGTTTCGATAATTGCACGTTTTGGGGTTCGAAATATTACAGTACAATACCTTCAACTTTTATTTCATTTTTAATTTAGTCCTGCAAGTATTATAAAACTTCCACCACCACCCCTAATAGTAAATCATGTGAATTAATAGTTCATTCATGTGACTCAATAGTATAATCATGTGAAAAAACTAATTAAAGTATCATACCTTCAACTATACATACATTTTTAATTTAGTCATGCAAGTATTATCAATCTTGCACCAAATCCCCTAATAATAAATCATGTGAATCAATAGTACACACATGTGAACACATAGTTATAAGCATGTGAATTAATTTCTTAGTTATCCTGTTAATTATCTGATTGGTCAGTATAACCTCCAGACATCAATTATTATCGAAATAAATGTCAATTTTCACTAACACTAATAATTCCAACATAATGGAACTATCAATTTCATCTTTAATTAGCACAAACTTATCCATCATTAATATTATAATTCACAACATTTAACAACCAGGTCGTTCCCAGGAAAGAGGGGGCTTTCCGATAAGGATTTTTCCTTATTGGCGCGCAATTAGTTGACCAAACCTCTCCTTGACAGAACTTCTAAACATTGTCAATATTGCAAATAATAATATGAATAACTTTGTCGTCTCAATTATTGATTTAATAATATAACATATTATACAGATGATACTGTGACAATAATTGAATCAATAATATGAGAGATATGATGCAACAATTACTGTTGCAATAATTGAGTATAACTAAGTGACTTCTTACGTAAGCATCAATAATCAATATCGTGTGCTACTATGCAACCACGCGTATTACTATTGTTTTACTACCGAGTAGTTCAACAGTTTTAACGGTAACATTTTCGTCATTATTTTTATTAAAAGATAATTCTGTCGTTTTCTAACTACGACAATACATCGGTTGTGGGGTCCACCAATGATTGTTCCATCGTACGAATATTCGCTATTAAAATGAATATTCCCCAACCAATCGAATATTATATAACAACTTTCTTACTTTGCAAAATTTATAAATATTATCCACACCATAATATTAAAAAAAATATTTCGAGAAATTTAAATCTTTATTCCTAAATTTTGGGGTCTCACAATCTCCCCTCCTTATGAAATTTTGCCCTCAAAATTTACATATGTACCTGGTATGCCGAAGAGGTGAGGATACCTTGACTTCATTTCATATTCCAACTCTTGAGGTATAACCTTTGAGTGTCGAATATGATCCTTCTTATCCAAAATTTTAACACATATCTCCTCATACGTTAAATCTTCTGCTATCTCGTCTAGTTTTAATTTAATAACGTTGTTCGGGTCATCCTCGTATTTACATAACATCGATACGTGAAAAACGTTATGAACACGCGACATACTTAGCGGTAAAATGAGTCTATAGGCCACAGTTCCTACTCGATCAAGGATTTCAAATGGGACAATAAAATCGAGGGTTGAGATTTCCTCTCTTCATCGATTCTTACTTCTAGAATAACGCCCTCTTGAACCTTCTTCTTCATATTCATCAACTTTGAGTATGTAGCTTTAGCGACTTTTAACTTTATCGATTAAAGTCGATTCTACTCGTATATTTGATATCACCACGTGGGTCCCTAGTGTAAGACCACAACTTATTATTAATGAAATTTAATTTTCTCTATTTATTATTTTGAAATAGTAAGGGTTGATGTGATTAATGTGGATAGTTAGGGGTAAAATAGGCAAATATTTCAAAATAAGCAAGTGGTTATAAAATATTCATTATTGTCGGAGAATATTAATGGAATATGTAGGTCGGGAATATTCAGACGACGACGCAGACCATATATGTGGGCCCCATAATGGAAAGTGATTGGATGAAGAAAAGCGACAAATATAAGTAGGTTAAAAATAACTAGCGTAGTTATTCACAGATTAATCTTTGTTAAAATACTAAATTGGTTAAAACACAGTAGCTTTGCACCAGATTGCACCAATTATTGATTCTTACGTGAAGAAGGCACTACTCAATAATGGTTACGATAATTCTTTATTCGATATTTTATTGAGTTAATAATTGATGCGTTGATATTTTATATTCTTTGTTGTTTCAATAATTGTCATTACACAATATTTTTCATTATCGAAGCAATAATTCATATTATCTCGAATAATATTATTAGATAACATTATTGGCAATGTCTAGAAAGTTACACTAAGGAGAGGTTTGGTCACCTAATTGCGCCAAGAATGAGAGAAATTCTTATTGGAAAGCCCCCTCTTTCCGGGAAATGCTGGTCATCGATATTGTGATTACGTAATATTATTTGTGAATAATTAATTATTGATTCATATGATGAGGAAAATATTAATTTTATGTGGATATAGATGGAGAAAAATTTTAATGTGACAATTGTTGAAAATTGAAATTTTATCTTTTACGATAAAATAATTCATTTAAATATATTATTATATTTTAATAATATAATAATGGTGATATTTTTACAACGAATGTGGGATATATGAGTATCTGAGGAGGAAGAGTATTTTGTTGCAATAAATGTTTAAAACATGTTAAACATGTCGGTGGACCCCATTTATTATTTGAAATTTGATTATAACTTTGTAAAATTGCCCGTTTGTGGATTTCGGTCAATTTTTGTTTGGAATTTGGAAAAACTTTCTTCTGCAAAGTTGTAGAGAATTGAATTTCCTATAAAAATTCGCGAGATTCAAATTTTTTGATAAAAGGGCTATTTATTGTGAATTATTGAAGTTCTGAAGCTCCGAAATAATTGATTTTTGGAAGTTTTAATTATTATTTTAAAGAAAAACGTATTTTTGCATTTAAGTGGGCTAACATGTGATATTAATTGCTGAAATCAGATCTTCAAAGATGGGCTAAGAAAATTTATAATATATATTAATATTTTATTAAATTTTCTGCTTTGGTGTTCTAAGCATTTTCCTATAAATAGGGTGCTTAGGTTAGAATTGAAAATCACACCAGAAACTGAAGTTTTCTCTCTCTATATTATCGAGCGTATTCTTGTGAGTATTTTGAGTATACTTTGAGTATTGTTAGAGGCAAGTGCAAGTTCCGTCAAGACTATACCCGGTATTCCAGCTAGAAGTACTAATCTTTCGAGGTAAGGGATGTTATTTTCTTCTCAAATGATATTATTTCTTCAATATCATTATGCTGAAATATTGGTTGGAACTTTTTATCAAATTTGGAACTTTTTCATGTTGGGGTTACTATTCATGAGTTACTATTCACGAGTTACTATTCATGAGTTATTATTCACGAGTTACTATTCACGAGTACTATTCATGAAGCGTGAAGATGTTTTTTGTGGAATTTCTATCTTTTGGTGTCGGAGTTACTATTCACGTATACGGCACTATTCACGATATCTGAGACTATTCATAGAAAATAAAATTTCTTCTTTTTGTCCAAAATATCTATTCTGGATACTAGCTTTGATTGTATCCATCCATATTTTGATCATTCTTGAATTTTACACCACTATGATTATTTTTGAGGTATTTTTGAACATGGATAAAACAAAGTACGAATCCTTAATCCTTAATCCTTGTCATTTTGTTTCACTGGATTCGTTTCATTAAAAAAATATTTTTCATCATTCTCAGTCTTAAATGATGATATTATTGAATATCTTTGGCCTGTAGTGTAAAGATGAATGATTTCGAAGAATATCTTTGGTACGTAGTGCAAAGATGAGCAGTGTTTAGATGAACATGACTAATGATGAATATCTTTGGCTGTAGTGCAAAGATGAATATTTGATTTCGGATGTATATTGATTGATGTTACTGAGGGATAAAAGATAGAGCGATGAACTTTTAAATTCATACATAGAAGATAGTAGTTTGCATTCTCTACTTAACTCTTCTAATGAATTATTATTTCCGCTGCGAATATTGATTTAAAATTTGTTGTCTATTGTATTCTATTAGATTTTTCCATGTTGAAGACTAACGGTAATTTGTTGTATATTATCTTAGTCATAATATTCTTTACTGGGCTAGTTGAGCTCACTCTTTTCCTTTTTGTTCCATTTTTCTTCTCAGGAGGCGAGAATATAGCGAGTACGAGTCGGGGTATGGAATGAAGGTTTTATAAAGGATTGTTTAGTAGTCCTCACCATTTTTGTAAAATAATGTATCAATAAATGTGATGAGGATTTATTTGAGTATAGATATTGTCTAGAAGATAATATTTGTATTCAAACTCACACAGTTTCTTGTTGTAATAATAAAGTTGTAGTTGTTTACGTACCATGTATTTGACTCGAGAATAGGTGATGTATACCTATTTTGGGGGCATCACGGTTAGTATCGAGCTTAGGGATATGATCTCTGGCGGAGATCGGGGAATAGAACTAGGAGGGAGGCAGAGTAAATCCTTCGCTAGTGTGTCCTACCTAAGCTTATTTTTTAGTTGGTCGATATATAGGGATATTATGTGATATATTGATTTCCTTAATTAACCCTTGTTTTATGACGGTATTTGAGAATGCCGAATTGAGAATATTAACAATGGAAATGAGACCAGTGGAGGCGCTTTGTACTCACCAACGAGGAGAAGCGTGCAACAGTGGCAATGTTCCTCTGTGAACAACACCACTTGAAAGCGAGATGATGAGCGAGGGGATGTTTAGAAGCTTTTTGCGATTCATACAAAATCGAGCGAGGAGACTCGTGTTCAAAATCTGAGGAGGAAATGATAGCAATTCACGGGTTGTCACAATGCAAGCAGTTCAAAGAGTTGGGACCACGAGAATTTAAGGAAAGCGGATCCGATCATGGCGAAAACATGGGTCAAGCAAATTACCAAGATATTCGATGTCTTGGGATGCGGAGAGAACGAAGGTTCCATTCGCCATCTTTATGTTAAAAGTGGCGGCGGACTCTCTTGGTGGAGATGCGTGAAGCGTACCCATCGCCGCTTTTCGGCATGTCTTGGGAAAGGTTTGAAACTATTTAATGGCAGATACTTTCACGAAAGTGTTCGTCGTATGAAGGAAGTGTAGTTCATCGATTAGAGCAAAACAACATGGCGGTGTCTCGATGCGAGGCAAAGTTTGCGAGTTATCGAGTTTGCACCTCATTTGGTGGAGAATGAGGAGCGATGACGCCGATGTTTCTTAGAGGTTTGAAACCCGGCATACGTCAAGTATCTCATTTCTCATAAACTTTCTCTCTATTCGGATGTTGTAAAAGCGAGGCTCAATTATTAAAGCGAGATAACGAGTACGGTCAATTGAGGACCACAACCGAGGATCGTACGAGAGATAGCGATCAAGCAGAATAATGATAACCGGCGGAAAAAAGCGAGACGGACAAAAATGGTAACCACTCTGGTGGTAATCATGGCCATGAAAAGCGAAGAAAGCGAGTGGGAGGAGATTTTAAAAGAGGAGATTTAACAACGACCATATGAAGGCAGCGGTCTGCGTAAGAATCGGTTCTAAGGGAGGAGAAACGACCACCGGTCATATGCTATAAATGGAAAGAGGGACATATCGGTCAAACTGCCCACAGCAGTTCAAGGTATGCTATAATTGTGGAAAGGAAGGACATATCGCTCGAGATTTATGCAGTAGCGAAACCTAGTTCGGTGGGGACGGTGACTCAAAAATCATCCCCGAAAAGTCAAAGTCAACGATTAGGAAGAGCGTTTGTTGTGATTGGTCAAAATGCGAGGAACCCAAACGAGGTGATCACGGTAAGCTATTTATAAATTCTTGCGAAGTTTATACCTTACTTGATCTACGGTGCTACCCATTCATTTATCTCTCTGCTTGTGCTCAGCGTTTAAACTTGACTCAGGAGAAATTAGACTTTGACCTATCTGTGGAAACTCAGTTGGGAGAAACTTTCATCACATCCCTTTGTTTATAAATCTTGTTTGATTCAAGTTGGCACCATTACCATACCTATTGACCTTATCTCTTTAAAGATACTTGCTTTTGATGTGATTTTAGGGATTGATTGGTTAACTACTCATCATGCCAAAATTGATTGTTTTCGTAAGGTTGTTAGTTTTCATATTCTAACCAACTTTGTTATGCAATTCAAGCAACTAAACCATTAAAATCAATCTTTGTCATATCTAATCATAAAGTTATTCGTTTATTGAAAAATGGATGTCAAGCTTTCTTAGCCCATGTTATGGATTTGAATAAAGACACGTCAAATTTGAATAATATTCTGTTGTTATTGACTTTCCGGCGTATTTCTAGAAGAACTTCCGGTCTACCCCAGAGCGTGAAGTTGAATTCTTTATTGATCTTGAACTGGTACAAAGCCCATTTCTAAAACCCCATATCGAATGGCTCCTATTGAACTTCAAGAGTTAAAGGTCCAGCTACGAGGAATTGTTGGACATCGGTTTCATTTGCCCCTAGTACATCTCCTTGGGGTGCTCTGTTTTATTTGTAAAGAAGAAAGAGCGGGAGTATGCGACTTTTGTATTGACTATCGGGAATTGAACCATGTCACCATCAAGAATAGGTATCCTCTACCTTGTATTGATGACTTGTTTGACCGAGATTGAAAGGGCACAATTCTTTTCAAAAATCGATCTTCGTTCGGATATCCTCGGTGAAGATTAGAGGCGAGGATATTCCAAAGCGCCTTGAGAACTCGGTATGGGCATTATGAATTCTTAGTTATGTCTTTCGGACTAACTAATGCTCCTGCGACTTTCATGGATATGATGAACCGAGTATTCAAGGAATATTTGGATCGATTCGTTGTTGTCTTTATTGATGACATCCTTATATATTCCAAAAGTCGTGAAGATCATGAGCACCATTTGAAATTTGGTACTCAAAGGCTTCGTGAAAACAAACTATATGCCAAATTGAAGAAATGCGAGTTTAAAGCGAGGAAGTAGCATTCCTTGGGCACGTGGTGTCGAAACATGGAGTATCTGTTGATCCGTGAAGATTGAAGCAATCAAAGTTAGAACAACCAAGTCGGTGGTGAAATACGTAGCTTTTGGGCTTAATTTGGTTATTATCGGAGATTCGTGGAAGGTTTTCTCGAATCGCTACTCCATTAACTTCGGCTAACTCGGAAGGATACAAAATTCGTTTGGAGTGAAGAATGCGAGAAGAGTTTCAAGAGCTTAAGAGGAGACTTATTTTAATTCTGTTCTAACAATACCATCTGGTTCGGATGGATTTGTTATCTCTGATGATGCTTGAGTGCAAAGGGTTAGGAAGTGTTCTCATGCAACATGGGAAAGTCATAGCCTATGCCTCATGACAACTTAAAGAGTATGAGAGGAATTATCCTACTCATGATCTAGAGTTAGCGGCCCGATCGTTTCAGCGCTAAAACTATGGAGGCACTATCTATATGGGGAGAAAGTGGAGATATATTCGGACCATAAAAGCCTTAAATATTTCTTAACTCAAAAAGAACTCAACATGCGGCAATGACGTTGGCTCGAGCTATTGAAAGACTACGACCACACTATTCAATACCATCCGGAAAGCGAACGTGGTAGGCGACGCGTTGAGTAGAAGATCATATATGGGAACGCAAGTGCGATGATGTCAAGTATACGCATAGAGCCAACTTTAATAGAAAAAGTTAAGGTTGCTCAAGCCAGCCCGGTGAGTGATCGCGTATGAAGAAGAAAAAGTACAAGAAGGAGCTATTAGGGCGAGAATTGATGAAGAAGGAATACTTGAGTCCACTCTAGACTTTGTGTTCCTAACGACTACGATTTGAAGTACAAGATTATGATGGAGGCACACAATACACCATTTGCAATCCATCACGGAAGTATTAAAATGTATCGTGATCTTGACATACATTTTTTGGTGGAATATAGAGAGAGATTGCAAAGTTTATCTCGATGTGTTTAACTTGTCAGCGTGTAAAGGCGGAGACATCCGGTACCTAAGGGTCCGTTGCGACCACTTGAGATTCGAAATGGAAGTGGGAACACATTACCATGGATTTTGTTACGGGTCTTTCCTACGGTTTCTCAAGGCATCAATGCTATTTGGGTTATTGTTGATAGATTAACCAAGTACGCTCATTTTTCTTGCGATCACGGAGACTTATTCCTTGAACGTCTTGCTAGTATATGCGTGAATGAGGTTGTGAGGTTGCATGGCATGCCGGTATCCATAGTTTTGGATCGTGACCCAAGATTCACTTCAAGATTTTGGGTTAGCTTGCAAAAAGCTATGGGCGCAGTTTGCGATTTAGTTGACATACCATCCCCAAGCAGACGGACAATCGAGAGGACTATTCAAACTCTTGAAGATCTATTAAGACTCGTGTCCTAGACTTCAAGGCGCGTTAGGATAAGTATTTACCATTGGTGGAATTCTCCTACAACAATGATTATCGTGTAAGTATAGGTGTGGCTCCATTGAAGCATTATATGGGACGAAAATGTCGTTCTCCAATATGTTGGGATGAGGTGGGTGAAGCAACATTGTTGGGACCCGAAAGTTAAGACGTATATGACTACCAAAAGATTCAAATGATTCGACAAGCGTATACAAAGCGGCACAAGATCGACAAAAGAGTTATGCGGATCTTCATCGAAAGGGCGTGGAATTTAGTGTAGGGGATCATGTATTGTTGCGAGTTGCTCCATGGAAGGAGTTACAAGATTTGGGAAGAGAGGAAAGCTCAATCCACGATTTATTGGTCCATTTCAAATTCTTGACCGAGTAGGAAATGTAGCCTATAGACTTGCGTTACCTCCAAGTATGTCTCGTGTTCATAATGTGTTTCACATATCGTGCATTTCGTAAATATGTGAAAGACCGAACCACGTTATAGAATTAGAAAGAGACGAAATAGTAGAAGACTTAACGTATATGAGAGGTACTGTCAAGATCTTGGATAGGAAGGAGCATGTCCTACGCCATGAAAGGTCATACCACAAGTTAAAGTTTTGTGGAGGAATCATCTTTATAGAGGAAATGACACGGGATTGGAAAGCGGAAATGAAAGCGAGGTATCATCACCTTTTTGAAACACAGTATCGTACGTCAATTTCGAGGACGAAATTTCATAAGGAGGGAGGTTGTAAGACCCCAACTTATTATTAATGAAATTTAATTTTCTATTTATTATTTTGAAATAGTAAGGGTTGATGTGATTAATGTGGATAGTTAGGGGTAAAATCATAAATATTTCAAAATAAGCAAGTGGTTATAAAATATTCATTGTTGTCGGAGAATATTCGTTTGGTCGTGGAATATTAAATGCTTTGTCGGGGAATATTAAATGACGACGCCTTGACCCATGTGTGGGCCCCATAATGGAAAGTGATTGGATGAAGAAAACGACAAATATAAGTAGGTTAAAAATAGCAGGCGTAGTTATTTACAAATTATCTTGTTAAAATACTAAATTGGTTTAAAAACACGTAGCTTTGCGGTATTGCACCAATTATTGATTCTTACGTAAGAAGGCACTACTCAATAATGGTTACTGATAATTTTTGTTCGGTATTTTATTGAGTTAATAATTGATGCGTTGATATTTTATATTCTTTGTTGTTTGATAATTGTCATTTACAATATTTTTCATTATCGAAGCAATAATTCATATTATCCGAATAATATTATTAGATAACATTATTGGCAATGTCTAGAAAGTTACGTCTAAGGAGAGGTTTGGTCACCTAATTGCGCCCGAGAAGGAGAAATTCTTATTGAAAGCCCCTCTTTCTCAGGAAATGCTGCGGTTGTCGATATTGTGATTACGTAATATTATTTGTGAATAATTAATTATTGATTCATATGATGAGGAAAATATTAATTTTATGTGGATATAGATGGAGAAAATTTTTAATGTGACAATTGTTGAAAATTGAAATTTTATCTTTTACGATAAAATAATTCATTTAAATATATTATTATATTTTAATAATATAATAATGGTGATATTTTTACAACGAATGTGGGATATATGAGTATCTGAGGAGGAAGAGTATTTTTGTTGCAATAAATGTTTAAAACATGTTAAACATGTCGGTGGACCCCATTTATTAATTGAAATTTGATTATAGCTTTGTAAAATTGCCCGTTTGTGGATTTTCGGTCAATTTTTGTTTGGAATTTGAAAAACTTTCTTTACGCAAAGTTGTAGAGAATTGAATTTCCTATAAAAATTCGCGAGATTCAAATTTTTTGATAAAAGGGCTATTTATTGTGAATTATTGAAGTTAAAAGCTCAAGAAATAATTGATTTTTGGAAGTTTTAATTATTATTTTAAAGAAAAACGTTTTTTGCATTTAAGTGGGCTAACATGTGATATTAATTGCTGAAATCAGATCTTCAAAGATGGGCTAAGAAAATTTATAATATATATTAATATTTTATTAAATTTTTACGCTTTGGTGTTCTAAGCATTTTTCTATAAATAGGGTGCTTAGGTTAGAATTGAAAATCACACTTTAAACTGAAGTTTTTCTCTCTATATTATCGAGCGTATTCTTGTGAGTATTTTGAGTATACTTTGAGTATTGTTAGACGGTGCAAGTTCCCTTCAGCACTATACCCGGTATTCCAGCTAGAAGTACTAATCTTTCGAGGTAAGGGATGTTATTTTCTTCTCAAATGATATTATTTCTTCAATATCATTATCTTTGAAATATTGGTTGAACTTTTTATCAAATTTGGAACTTTTTCATGTCGGGGTTACTATTCATGAGTTACTATTCACGAGTTACTATTCATGAGTTACTATTCACGAGTTACTATTCACGAGTACTATTCATGAAGCGTGAAGATGTTTTTTGTGGAATTTCTATCTTTTGGTGTCTGAGTTCTTATTCACGTGATATCGACACTATTCACGATACTCTGACTATTTATTCTTAGAAAATAAAATTTCTTCTTTTTGTCCAAAATATCTATTCTGGATACTAGCTTTGATTGTATCCATGTTTTGATCATTCTTGAATTTTACACCACTATGATTATTTTTGAGGTATTTTTGAACATGGATAAAACAAAGTACGAATCCTTAATCCTTAATCCTTGTCATTTTGTTTCCTTTGGATTCGTTTCTTTAAAAAATGTTTTCATCATTCTCGGTCTTAAATGATGATATTATTGAATATCTTTGGCACCTGTAGTGTAAAGATGAATGATTTCGAAGAATATCTTTGGGTATGTAGTGCAAAGATGAGCAGTGTTTAGATGAACATGACCAACTGATGAATATCTTTGCACTGTAGTGCAAAGATGAATATTTGATTCAGATGTATATTGATTGATGTTCTGGGGATAAAAGATGAGCGATGAACTTTTAAATTCATACATAGAAGATAGTAGTTTGCATTCTCTACTTAACTCTTCTAATGAATTATTATTTCCGCTGCGAATATTGATTTAAAATTTGTTGTCTATTGTATTCTATTAGATTTTTCCCTGTTGAAGACTAACGGTAATTTGTTGTATATTATCTTAGTCATAATATTCTTTACTGGGCTAGTTGAGCTCACTCTTTTCCTTTTTGTTCCATTTTTCTTCTCGGAGGCGAGAATATATAGCGAGTGCAGTGGGGGTATGGAATGAAGGTTTTAGAAAGGATTGTTTAGTAGTCCTCACCATTTTTGTAAAATAATGTATCAATAAATGTGATGAGGATTTAGTTGAGTATAGATATTGTCTAGAAGATAATATTTGTATTCAAACTCACAGTTTTACTGTTGTAATAATAAAGTTGTAGTTGTTTCTGTACCATGTATTGACAACTCAGAATAGGTGATGTATACCTATTTTGGGGGCGTCACAACTAGAGTCTTTAACTCTATCTTCATCATTTGTAATTTGTACGAAATGGATTTTTATGTTAACAAAATCACACTCGTAACCGCATATAATCTTCTACTCAATGCGTCAGCTATCACGTTTGCTCTTCCACAATGATATTGAATGGTATATTCGTAATCTTCAACAGCTCGAGCCAACATCTTTGGCGCATTATTCATTCATTTTGGTTGAAGAAATATGTATGGGTTAAAGAAATGGGTTTTGTACTGGGGTCAATACAAAATTTGATTTCACGCTCTAGGGGTAGGCTAAGAAGTCTTCAAGAATACGTCAGGAAATTTATTAACGATAGAAATATCATTTAAAAACTGTGACTCTCATCCAAGACTTGGATAGCACAAGAAATGAAGGTTTCTCCTAACGAAGTTTTAATCGATAAGTTAAAGTCTAACTTCTATAGAGTTACATTTAAACGTTGAGCGCAAGCAAGAGAGATAAAAGAATGGGCATAACCGGTGTCTAATAAGGTATAGACTTCGTAAGAATTTATAATTAACTGACCCATGCTAACTTCTTTTAGGTTACTCGCTTTTTGAAAAGTCACAAAAAAAGCTCTCCCTGAAGCCACTGACTTTGTTTTGTCCGTATCCTCCTTTGGTACCACCGTCCCAGCTGGACTTGACTTTGGTGCACGATAAAATCAGGCTAGGTGACCTTCTCTTCCAAAATTGAAACACGCTTTGGACTGTTGCGTACAGTTTGGGCTGATGTGTCCCTCCCATTGGCATTTGTAACATACAACCGACGGTCGTTCTCCTTCCTTAACAATATGTGATGGTGCTGACGTCTTTCCATTATTATTAAATCTCCTCTTCATGAAACTTTCACTTCTATTATCTTGGCCATGATTACCACCGAAGTGGTTACCATTCTTGGCATGATAATTTCCCCCATAATGGTTATCATTGTTAGATGATGGTTACTTGCCACGATGCACGACGATTATTATCGTGTTGTTGGTCGTTGCCTTTTGGTTGTGCTGACTCATTATCGCGCTACAATAATTGAGCCCTATTCACAACATCTAAATATAAACAAAGTTTGTGAGAAATGAGGTATTGACGTATTTCTTGTTTCAAACCTCTTAGAAACATTCGCGTCATTCGCTCCTCATTATCAACCAAATGGGATGCAAACCGGGATAACTCCGTAAATTTAGCATTGTATTGCGACACGGTCATATTATTTTTCTCCAACTTGATAAACTCCACCACCTTCATGTGAAGAATACTTTCAGGAAAGTACTTGTCGTTGAACAGCTCTTGGAACTTCTCCCAAGACATCTTGTCATCGTCGGAGTTGGAGTACGTTTCTGATTCCCACCAAGATGTCGCCTCTTCACGCAACATAAAGGTGGCAAAGGAAACCTTTTGCTCCTCGGAGCATCCTAAGACATCAAATATCTTAGTGATCTGCTTTAACCATGTCTCCGCCTTAAGTGGTTCTAGCTTTCCCAAAAACTCTGGTGGTCCCAGCTCCTTGAACTGTTTAGCGGTGACCGACCGTGGTTTGCCATTATTTCCACCTATATTTTGAACAGGAGTCTCTCTTACCTGATGTTGCATGAATTACATAAAACCTCTGAACATTCCATCGTTCATCATTTGACCAGTGTTGTTGTTTACCTAAGGATTATTATCTTTCTGTTGCACATTATCTTGGGTATTGATCGTTGGTGACTCAACGGTCTCATGTGCTTCATTGTCGATCTCAACATTTTCAGATGCCATTTTCAAACACTGTCACAAAACAAGGGTTAATTAACATGTCATATATTATCCCTATACGCGTATTACTGTACTTTTACTACCGAGTAGTTTAATAGTATTAACGGTAAAACTTCCGCCGTTATTTTCATAAAATATTTTTGTCGATTTCTCAATCCGATAATAATTTCGTTGTGGGGTCCACCAATAATTGTGCCGTCGTACAAATATTCCCCGACACAAAGAATATTTCCCAACCAATCGAATATAATATAACAACTTGCATACTTTGCAAAATTTATAAATACTACCCACAACTATAACTTTATCTCAAATTCACACCATAATATTCAAAAAAATACTTCGAGAAAATTAAATCTTTATTCGAAAAATTTGGGGTCTCACAACAACAGACCTCGATGGCACAGAAAGATGACGAGATCTAAGATTGAGAAGAACGACTGAACAACGTTGAAGAGAAGCTGATCCACACAGAAGGGGAAAACAAACAACTAATGGAGAAGATTGCAGAAATGGAGAATAAGTTGAATGAGGAATCTACCAAGAGGGCAAGAGCTGAAGACGCGTACAATGAAGCTTATCAATGAGCCCAAATGGCAGAGAGAGACACACAAGCAAAGAGGAGGAAGACGGAAGAAATGAATAATGTATTCAACACAGTGATCAATCGAGCTCAGGATCGGGTCATGAATTATCCAATTCAGTTTGAGACGCTACCATCATACATATTAGATCACCGCAAAATGATCCGAATTATAAAGGAGGAGCGTCGTAAGGCTACGCAGTATCTTAGTAAGACATCATAGTGATATATGTGATTAGTGAGTAAATAGGATGTAAATGAGGGAGGAAACCAGTTCAGCAGCTAGTGACGTTATTGAAGGGTGCTTTGCAGAATCAACCTCAGAACCAAGGTACTACATTTAAGGATTTCAAGGCAGTTGGACCACCAGAATTACGTGGGTCCATGAATCAAGTTGAAGCATAGACCTGGATCATGGAGATCGAGAAGGTTTTTGATGTTGCTAGAGTAGAGAATAACCAGAAGACTGTTTTTGCAACATTTATGTTGAAAGCAGAGGCGAGTTATTGATGGCAGACCAACAAAACTCGGGAAGGACCAGGAGTGATGACTTGGGATATGTTTAAGGAGTTGTTCTTCGAGTCCTATTTCCTAGAGAGTTCGAAGAGTCAACTAGAAGTACAGTTTTTGGAATTGAAGCAGGGAACGATGTCGGTGTCTGAATATACTGCAAAATTCAACAATTTGGCGAGGTTTGTGCCATATCAAATCAGCATGGACGGGCTCAAGGCAAAGAGGTTTGAACAGTGATTGAAGCCCTGGTTATATAGTAGGGTTTCCCTAATCCAGTTGAAGACGTTTGCAGTAGTGATGGAGAAGGCGATTCTCACTGAGAGTGGAGGCGAGGCTATAACAAAACACAATCAAGAGCAGAGGAAGAAGAAAAGTGAAGGTGAAGTTAAGAGTGGTGGTAGTAACAGCAAAAATGGCAACAATTTCAAAAGGAAGTGGAATGCGAATGGGGGAGCTGGAAATCAGCCAAGAAGCCAGCAAAATAAGAAGTTCGAAGCATGTACTATGTGCAGAAAGTTTCACAAGGGAGTGTGTTTGCTGGGGAAATGAGTATGCTTCAACTGTGGCCAGGAGGGTCACATCACCCCAAATTGCACTCAAGCTAAGAAGAATGTTTGCTTCACGTGCGGATCCAAGGATCACTTTGCTCGTGAATGCCCTGAGAAGAGATCTGGTGAGACAAATGGGAGCAAGGGAAATGATAGTGGAGGTGCACTGGCTATTGCAAGACCAACGTCAACAGATAAGCCTGACGCCCGGAACCTTGACATGGCGGTGCGAGACGACCGCAATCAAAAAGATGTCGTGTCAGGTATTATCCCAATCAATGATATAAATGCATATGTATTATTTGATTCGGGTGCTACTTGTTCATTTATATCTGATGAATTTGCTATGAGGTTAGATATACCTTCTGAGGAGTTGAATTTCCCTTTGAACATAGAAATTGCGAATAGAGAAGTAATTCCTGTTAGGTTCGTATATAAGAACTGTAGGGTGAACATTAAGGGGAATGTTATTTTGGGAATGGATTGGCTATTCAATTATCGAGCGATAATTGATTACCAAAAGAAGTGTGTAAACCTTATGACTCCATCAAAGGTAGTGTTTCATGGTAGCAAATCGCCTAGACAAATGAAATGTCTGACGATGATGCAGGATAAAAAGTTATTGAGTCAGGGCTGCATAGGGTATTTAACTTACATAGTCGATACTCAAAAGGAGAAGGGTATAAAATTGGAGGAAATACCAGTGGTTAAGGAGTTCGTGGACGTGTTTCCGGAGGATTTTTCAGGACTTCCACCTGATCAAGAAATTGAGTTTGTGATTGACTTAGCACCACGAACTGCTCTGATATTGAAGGCCCCGTACAGAATGGCTCCGGTGAAAATGAAGGAACTAATGGTGCAACTGCAAGAGCTGCTAGATAAAAAGTACATTCTACCGAGTGTGTCACCGTGGGGAGCCCGATGTTATTCGTGAAGAAGGATGGGTCAATGCGTCTTTGCATTGATTATAAAGAATTGAATAAAGTCATTATTAAGAACAAATATCCATTGCCAAGAATAGATGACTTGTTTGATCAGTTGAAGGGTGCTAGATATTTTTAAAAATATATTTGAGAAGTGGATATCACCAATTGAAAGTAAGGAAGGAGGATGTACCGAAGACGACATTCTGAACTCGGTATGGACATTACGAATTTTCGGTGATGTCATTTGGTTTGACAAACGCCCCTGCAACGTTTATGGATTTGATGAACAGGGTGTTTAAACCATTTTTAGACAAGTTTGTGGTGGTATTTATCGATGATATTCTGGTATACTCTAGAATCTAGAACTCAAGAAGAACATTTGGAACACTTACGTCTGACGCTGGAGATGCTAAGAAAAGAAAAGTTGTACGCGAAATTCTCTAAATGTGACTTTTGGCTAGAACGTGTATAATTTCTTGGGCACGTAATTGAATAGGATAGAATTTCAGTGGATCCATCAAAGGTCAAAGCTGTGATAAATTGGGAACCACCAAGAACACCATCAAAAGTAAGAAGTTTCTTGGGTTTGGCAGGTTATTACAGACGATTTCTCCAAGATTGCCACTCCATTGACAAATTTGACAATAAAAATTGTAAAATTTGTTTGGACGAAGAAATGTGAGGAGAGTTTCCAAGAACTGAAGAAGAAACTCAGTGTGGCACCTGTGTTGTCATTACCAGATAATACAGGAAACTTTTTGGTGTATATTGATGCTTCACACAAGGGCTTAGGATGTGTTCTAATGCAGAACGACAAGGTTATTGCGTATGCATCAAAGTAACTAAAAGACTACGAAAAAGGGTATTCGACTCATGATTTAGAGTTGGCAGTGGTTGTGTTCACATTGAAGATATGGAGACACTATCTCTATAGAGAGAAAAGTGAGATCTACACAGACCATAAAAGTTTGAAGTATATTTTTCACACAGAAAGACCTGAACATGCGGCAAAGGAGATGGATGGAATTGATAAAGGATTACGATTGTGAGATCTTTTATCATCCAGGCAAAGCAAATGTGGTTGTAGATGCCTTGAGTAGGAAAGGCAAAGAAAAGTTGATGTTCTTAACTAATAAAGAGGAGCTCATTTCAGCAATGGCAAGGCTAGAGCTGGAAATAAAATTTCCAGAAGAATCGGATGAAAAATTATTCCAGATGGAAGCAAGTCCAACTTTGATGGACAAAGTGAAAAACGCTCAGCTACAGGATGAAGAATGCATGAAAATAAAGCAAAGTGTAGTCGAGGGTAAAGAAGCGAAGTACTAGGTTGATACTGCGGGAATGCTAAGGTTCGAGGGATGAATTTGGGTTCCAGCAGTACAGGATATTAAAGAAGAAATCTTGACAGAAGCACATAGCTCAAGATATTCAATTCATCTGGGAAGTATAAAAATGTATCAAGATTTGCGGCGTTATTTTTGGTGGCCGAACATGAAAAGAGATGTTGCAGCATGCGTTGGAAAGTGCTTGACATGTCAGAAAGTGAAGGTCAAGCATCAAAGACCAAGCGAATTACTTCAACCTTTGGAAATACCAGAATGGAAGTGGGAGCATATTACCATGGATTTTGTGTTAGGTCTTCTAACGACTCAGAAAGGATACGATGCGATATGGGTGATAGTGGATAGATTAACAAAAACTGCACACTTTTTGCCAATAAAGATTAGATTTAATCTTGATCAGTTGGTGAAATTATACGTTATAGAGATCATCTCAAGACATGGAGTTTTGGTATCAATTATATCAGATAGATATCTGAGGTTCACATCAAATTTCTGGAAGAAACTTCAAGAATGTATGGGAACACAACTGAAAATGAGTACAACATATCATCCGTAAACCGATGGGCAAAGCGAAAGAACGATCCAGATGCTTGAAGATATGCTTAGAGCGTGCATCATGGATTTCAAGGGAAACTGGGATGATCATCTACCATTGGTGGAATTTGCATATAACAACAGTTACCACACAAACATTGGTATGTTGCCGTACGAGGCGTTATACGGCAGAAAGTGCAAAACTCTACTATTCTGGGATGAAGTTGGAGAACGTCAACTGTTAGGCCCAGAACTGGTTTAGTAGACCGTTGAAGTTGTTAAATTCATAAGAGCAAGACTGGTAGCTGCTCAAGATCGATAGAAAAAGTATGTTGATCAACACAGGCAGAGTCATGAGTTTGAAGTAGGAAATTTCGTATTCCTGAAAGTTTTTCCTTGGAAGGAGAAGATTCATTTCAGCAAGAAAGGCAAGCTCAGTCTGAGGATTATTGGACCTTTCGAAATATTGCGAAGAGTGGGAGAGGTGGCTTACGAAGTAGCTTTACCTCCATAATTAGAGCATGTGCACAATGTTTTTCGTGTGTCGGTGTTACGACCTTATAAAACTAATTGCAAGCATGTGATCAAGTATGAACCATTGCAGTTTAGTAAAGATTTGTCTTACGAAGAGATTCCTATCCAGATAGTCGACAAGAAAGAACAAGTACTCAGGAATAAAGCGATACCTTCTGTGAAGGTGATATGGAGGAACCACAACGTCGAGGAGGCAAACGTGGGAACTCGAAGCAAAAATGATGAAGAATTACCCTGAGTTATTTGTTTAGTCTGTGTCTTTGATTTTGGGGACAGAATCTTTGTAAGTAGGGGAGAATGTGACGATTTGATAGTTTGAATTGTGATTCTGGGGACAGAATCCTTGTAAGGAGGGAAGGATATAACGATCCGGAATTTCAAACGGTAATTTTAAATATTTATTGAATAATATAAATATTTATTTGATGTGTCTATTATTGAATTGATGGAATAAATAATTAATTGATGTGATGGTCGTTAATAAATATTTGTAAATCTAAATTTATTAGAGATATTCTAAATTTAATTAATTTATAATTTAGAGATTTGTATTATAACATGAGATGTTATATTGTGACTAGTAATTTAAATGATATATTAAATTATTAAATAAAGTTTTAATGACAAGTATAATTTTGTGATATTTTTAAAATGCTATATTTAATTAAAATATAGTATGTGATTAATATAGTGGGTTAGTGTTGGATATGGAAATTCAAATAAATAATATGTGATTATAATTATAAATTAAAGTGTTTATTAAAATAAATTAAAGAGGATTTAAATTAGTTTTTGCCAAACAAGGCTTAAGTATTTTAATTCTTTAAAATTTAAATGGTTTGCCAAACAAAGCCTTATGGCTTTTGAATTTCTAGGTTTGAATTTAAATAAATAAATAAATAAATAAATAAATAAATAAATATTTATAACTGACGATTTAATAGGATCATTAGTATAACATCAGTTTTTAGACGTTTGAAACTTTGCGTTATCTGGAGTTATATTTGTTTTACACATTCTATTTGTTAAAGCTTAGAGAAGAGAAGAGTTTGAGAGTTCAGAGAATTACAGAGAGAATTACGAATTTTTATAGCAAATTCAAGTGATTAGTAGTGATTGTATCTGTAATTGAAGGTATGTTTACATAACCTGTGTGTTTGTGTATATATAGACATCATGCCAGGAGCGGCACCATGCCAGGAGCGGCACCATGCCAGGAGTGGCACCAATTATGTAATTGATTGTATTTGTAATTGAGGCAAAATTTGTAATAGACATCATGTCAGGAGCGGCACCAATTTCCAGGGCACCGTATCGTATGTCACCAGTACAGATGAAGGATTTTATGGCGCAGTTACAAGAACGGTTGGACAGGAAGTTCATTCAACCGAGTGTTTCGCCGTGGGGAGCACTGGTACTGTTTGTTAAGAAGAAGGACAGATCGTTAAGACTTTGTATCGACTATCGAGAGTTGAACAAGTTAACGACAAAGAATAAATACCCATTGCCCAGGATCGATGATCTCTTTGATCAGTTGAAAGGGCCTAATTATTTTTATAAAATAGATTTAAGAACGGGGTATCACCAGTTGAAGGTTAGGAAGGAGGATGTTCCAAAGATAGCATTCAGGACTCATTATGGTCATTACGAGTTTCTGGTGATGTCATTTGGGTTGACTAATGCACCAGCTGCATTTATGGATATGATGAACAGAGTGTTCAAACAATATTTGGACAAGTTCATCGTGGTGTTTATAGATGATATTCTATTCTATTCTAAGACGCCAGAAGATCATACTTAACACCTAAGATTAGTGTTGGAGACACTAAGGAAGTAGAAGTTTTATGTGAAATTCACTAAGTGTGAATTTTGGTTAGAGAAGGTACAATTTTTAGGTCATGTCATTGACCATGAGGGGATTTGAGTAGATCCAGAGAAGGTGGAAGCCGTGATGAATTGGGAACAACCAAAAATGCCGATTGAGGTGCGGAGTTTCCTAAGGTTAGCGGGTTACTATCGGAGATTCATCCAGGATTTTTTGAAGATAGCTACTCCGTTGACTAACTTGACAAGGAAAACGGTGAAATACGCATGGACTGATAAATGTGAGGATAGTTTTCAAGAATTAAAGAAGAGGTTGAGTGAAGCGCCTGTTTTGTCATTGCCCGATGACACAGGAAATTTCGTAGTTTATAGTGATGCTTTGCATAGAGATCTTGGTTGCGTACTCATTCAACATGGCAAGGTTATTGCTTATGCATCTAGGCAGTTGAAGGATTATGAGAAAGTTTACCCTACTCATGATCCGAAATTGGCCGCAGTAGTTTTTTCTCTAATGATATGGAGACATTATCTTTGTGGAGAAAAATGTGAGATATACACGGACCACAAGAGTCTAAAATATATCTTCACACGGAAGGAGTTGAATATAAAGCAGATGAGATGGCTGGAGTTGATAAAGGATTACAACTGTGAAATCTTGTATCACCCTAGAAAAGCTAATGTAGTCGCCGACGCCTTAAGTAGGAAGGGTCGGGAGAAGTTGTCATTGTTAACGGCTCAAACTGAGTTAATAACATAGATGGCTAGGATTGAATTAGAAGTAAAGTTGCCGAGTGAAGTAGGACCAATACTGTTTGTGACAGAGATGCAATCTACCATCGTAGAGAGAGTCAAAGAGGTACAACTTAAAACTGATGATTGTGACCGAATAAAGGAGCGGCTAGCCAATGAAAAATATATTAAGTACAGTCTTGATAATGAGGGATTATTAAGATTTGAAAGAAGAAATTGGGTTCCGAATGAGACGGAATTAAAGGAGCGGGTATTACAAGAGGGTCATAGTTCGAGATTTTCGATTCATCCTGGTAGTACTAAGATGTATCAAGACCTCCGACAGAGATTTTGGTGGCCGAACATGAAGAGAGAGATAGTAGAGTACGTGAGTAGGTGCTTGACTTGCCAGAAAGTTAAGGCCGAACATCAACGACCAAGTGGCTTGCTACAGTCATTGGAAATTATTGAGTGGAAGTGGGAGAATATCACGATGGATTTTATGGTGGGACTTCCAACTACAACAAAAGGGTATGACGCGATTTGGGTAATAGTGGATCGATTGACGAAGTTGGCTCACTTTTTGCCAATTAAGGTCAAGTATAACTTAGATCAGTTAGCAAGACTCTATGTTAAGGAGATAATTTCCAGACATAGAGTACCAGTATCGATTGTGTCAGATAGTGATCCATAATTCACATTGAACTTTTGGAGGAGTCTACAAGAGCAGACGGGAAGCAGTTGAAGCTTAGTACGGTGTATCATCCACAAACAGATGGACAGAGCGAGAGAACAATTTAGACGTTAGAAGATATGCTAAGATCTTGAGTCATGGATTTCAAAGGTAGTTGGGATGAGCATCTACCATTAGTGGAGTTTTCATATAACAATAATTATCATGCAAGCATAGGTATGCCACCTTACGAAGCTTTGTATGGGAGGAAATGCAGAACACCACTGTATTGGGATGAGGTAGAAGAACGTCGAATGCTAGGACCAGAATTGGTGCTGCAAATAGCAGACATTGTCAAGATGATACAAATGCGTCTCTTAGCAGCTCAGGACAGATAGAAGAAGTTTATAGATTCGCATCGAGAAAATAGAGAATTTGAAGTAGGTTCGTACGTATTTCTAAAGGTATCTCCGTGGAAAGGAAAGATACGTTTTGGAAAGAAGGGAAAGTTAAGTCTGAGGTTTATATGACCTTTTGAGGTATTAAAACGGGTGGGTGAGGTAGCTTACATGATAGCATTACCTCCAGATCTAGAACGAATACAAAATGAGTTTCACGTAACCGTGTTGCGTCCCTTATAAGCCGGATTATAAACACGTGGTAGAATATGAGCCTATTTATATCGAGAAGGACTTAACGTATGAAGAAACGCCGATTCAAATTATCGATAGGAAAGAACAAGTTTTGCGGAATAATGTCATACCTTTCATGAAGGTGTTATGGAAGAACCACGATGCAGAAGAAGCAACGTGGGAATTGGAAGAAAAGATGAAAAAGAATTACCCTCATTTGTTTGTGTAATTTTTTTTTGAATAGCGAGATTCTGGGGACAGAATCCTTGCAAGGGGGAGAGAGTGTAACGTCCCAGAAAATCGAACCTTTTGTAAATACTTTTAATAATGAATAAAATAATATTATTTATTATTATTACGTGTTGATAAGATGAATGTCGTTCTATAACCTAGAAACATCGGAACGTCGTAATATTTTAACTACGTGAGAGAATTAAAGTGTTTGACTTTCTAAGACGAAAATAAAAGCTTTCCGAGAAATTTTCTGAAAAACACTATTCATCGATTTCCGCTCGGGAATTATTTTTGAACTTTTGAGAAATACGTAACATTATAATATCAAGGTGAGATGGATTATGTAATAATAATCTAAGTATGGAAAATGCAATATTTTGCATGCAGACGTATTTACAGAACGATAGGAATATTAAGCGTTAAGAAGGAATTATATTGATTGTATGATATGTATGTATTATACGAGGTATTGAATACAAGTATAATACAAAGTATTATACAAGTATGTATGGAGAATAGAATAACGTATATTACAAATTAGTATACGAGCTAGAATATAAGAATTATACATATAGTATATGTAATAAGGCTTTAAACTACTTGTGAATAGATGTATGGATTATGTAGTATGTATAAGTCCAATAGGAAGTGATATGCAAGCCCAAGTGTTTGTTAATCAAAAGTCCAAACTAAAGTAATTCAAGCCCAAAATGAATAAACTAAGTTAATTAAAGCAAGCCCAATGTGATGATCCAATGGGTTAGCCATGATCCATGGAGCAAACCATGATGAATGTGGGTTAGACTTGGTGAGCAAGAACTTTAAGTATTGGCCAAGCATAAGATAAGTTTTGTGGTGGCCACGTAAAAGAAGTGATAAGCAAGTTTACTTAGGGTTAAAGTTATGAATAGTAAGGAGGTTGATTAAAGGAGGTGGAATGTCTAAATGACCATATTGCCCTAACTTTGGCAAGCCTATAAATAGTAAGTGATATTTCATTATTTTTTTTGTTCAAATTCATCCAACTTCCATCAAGTTAAGTGCTTAAGTGTTAGAGAGAATAAGCTCACATAAGTCAAAACAACCTTTGTTAGATTTTCAAAGAAGAGAAGTATAAGTTCTTCAAGGGTAAGACTCTTGTCTAATACATCTTCTATCTCTATCATTGTAGGATGATGAGAGAAGTGTAACTTAATAATCATGTATGCTAAGCAATCATAAGAATTGATTAATGAATGGACTTAAGCCGAATAAGTTATGAATAAGTAACTTGAATCTAAATAAGTTGATAATTTATGATGAACTTGTCATATGAAGTTAGTATGTTCAATATGATGTGAGAACATTGAGTAAAGGACTTAAGTCCATACTAAGTCATAAGAAATGGAAATTTTAGTTTATAAGTTGATTAAGTCATGAACTTATGAAGAATAAGTCAAAACTTTTTGAAAATAAGTTGATGTAATAAGTAGTTTAAAATGTTCATATGATGGTTAAAAACCATTTAGAATGATAATTAAGTCGTTAGTAATGAGGTTTTGCCGGAATTCACACGATTGGACGATAATCGTCGAATTCGTGAAATTCTCGGAATAGAAGTCATATTTTGTGTTTAAACTCGGAAACGTTGGTTTTCGTTGGAGACAAGTCATATTTGGCATTATAGAGTTGCGGACTCGAAAATGACTGGATTCCAACTTAGAACGAAGAAACGAGCGTTGAACATTCACGAACGTTTATCGTTTTCGTTAAAAATGATCTTGTAATACCCTCAGATCCGGGTCCCAAATCACTACAGATCTGGTATTCTATTTCTATAACTATTGCGGAAGATATAAACATAAACTGTTTATATATTAAACATTACACACCATCCCCAATGTCGAGAACTTTCACAGAATACCTAAATCAATATCATATCTAACATACAAATTTATTATCATACATTATTGTTACAAATTTAGCTGCACATATAATCCAAAGCTGACATGTCTTTGACTTTTCCTGTATCTGACGTATTTGTCCTAATTTGCAATGTTTATCATAATATAACAAGGGTGAGCAACAATTTTGCCAAGCAAGTATAAGTTCAATTAAAGATATATCATGATTGAAAGAATTGAACAATAAGCTGGCTAACTTTCTACAATATAAACATTGTGAAAGTGCATGAATAAATTTTCATAGCTGAATGAATAATGAACATGAATAAATCAACTGGACCAAATGGTAATGAAGGTGATCAGCCTTTCATACCAGGTGAATACATACAATGTGAACAGAGTGCGAAACAATAATTCATAGACATGGTATAATCAGTAATGATTAACCCCAAGCATATTTCAAAAAAATATCAACTCGAGGTTGAAGTTAGAGAACTTACCTGTACCGTTGATTACTGTTACGCGACCTATATCGCTTTGTCTGAAGACCTAATATAGATAATACCGATCTCCAAATATTAGAATAATATCATCACAATATAGTACTGTTAAATATAGTTATAATATAACCTAACAAATGACCACATAATCCTATATATCTATAAAATACCTATAATTCAGTATCAAGTCAAACTATTTCAGTCTGAGTTGAATTCGGTACAATTTCTGACATCCCCACAGTCTAGTCGAATAATTCATGAGTCTAATTTCCATAAGAAATTACCTAAATGCTTTACATTTACCTTAGATAATTTTATTTTCAGTCAAAATATTTTTCGATGACTTATAATAATTTTTAGATAATTATTATCATTTATCATGATTTTTTTAAAAAATCATTAATATCATATTTAAATGATTTAAATACCACAATATTCCTTTATCATTTATTTAATATCAAATATTAATGAAAATCATGACATAATATTATAAATCATTTATAATATCTCAAATTATTTTAATACCTTAATAACACATTTAAATGATTTTAAAAGCAGTTAAAATCATTATCAAATAACTGCCATTAATATTAAAATATTAGAATTTTCATGAGAAAATGTCAAAAGTTATATTTTATAATTTAAAATATTTTTCTAACCCTTAAATCATTTTTATATGATTTTTAAAATATTAATTCTAATTTTTTTTCATAATTTATTTAATTTATTTATTAAATAAATTAATTACCATTAATAATAAATTATTAATGAAATTCATCAAAAATATCAAAAGTCATTAAAAATAACCTAAAATATTTTCTTATATCATAATATAATTTTATAGGCATTTGTAGTTTTTATTTCACTTAAATATGTAATTTATATTTATTACATATTTTTATTGCTTTATTTATGTCTGTAAAGAAGTTTATCGGCGTAAAATATCATTTATAGCCAAATCTTGTCCCGTATAACTTTATTAGATTTATTAATACTTATTCTTTCACGGAAGGAGCGATTCGATTGACATGTCGAACGTCAAAATCGCCGACGAAATCGAGTCGCGCTAAGATTCATTCGCTTTTTAAGTTCTGACATGCTCCTTTGCAGATTTTTAATTCTCAAATCGTGAATCATATAAGAGAGAAATTTTGGGCATGTTATAGACCTCATGTCATAGTATTTTAGAAAAATTTCTAACCGCTAAAACCAATCACGGAAATCAATCAAAACATCGAGCAAAAAGCATGTCATGCAGCTGTCCAGCAGCACCGTGCCGCACTCCTAGCGCGTGCACGCTGCTGCTCAGCTCTGTTGCCGATGCTCTGTTGCCCGCTTATCGAACTAGCTACTTCGCGAATTTCTTACGCATTGCTCGTTAATTAGAAAATTCCCAACTTTGGATATGTTATACATGGTATACCAAAGTATTTTTAAAAAATATAACCCAGTAATTTCGGACCTCTTAGGCAGCCTAAAACAGACCCCAAAAATGTCCACTCGCAACAGTTTTTATCTATTTCCCAGATTTACCCTCTTTCGCTAAAACAGTCATAACTTTTTCGTTTTAAAACATTTTTAGGCGATTTTTGAGCCCACGCGAAACTATCTTCCGAGACTACAACTCTTACCTACTGATATTTTTCCAGATTCCGAATATATCAGCCCAGAAATTTCGTTCAAGTGGACTGCACTGCACTTGTTGGACAGTTTTGACACTACTATTTTGAAATGTCATAACTCTCTCCTCCGATGTCAGATTTAGTCCGTTTTAGAGTCAATGAAAAGCTTATTGAGTGTACTATAACATACCAAAAGCCCAGAATTTTTAGAGTACTCTAGCTAACCCCGAATTTTCAGTTTAGGGGCAGCAGTCACCAATTTATTTTTCTAAGTTAAAAACTGTTTTGGTTCTTCTTCTTTGTTCAAGCTCATCAACCCTAAAAATGGCAAGATCTAACGATAAAATATCATATATTATGTAGGTCTACCCTCATATGGTTCAAAATCATAAGTTCAACACTTGATCTAAAACAACCATAACAAAACACATTAAACTAGCTAGAGTTTTGAGTTTAGGAAATTTTATACCTTTAGTGTTAATCTTCTTGATTTCTTTTTCTTCCTTCTTCCTCTCCCATGGATGTCTTCTCTCTCTTTTTCTCTTTGTTCTTAGTTTAGACATAGGTTTAGAAATCTAGCATAACTTAGTGTATATACAATATACATATAACACTTATAATTATAGAATATGTAACTCCCAATATAATTACATATACTAATTATCAATTTAATATATAAGTTACAAAAGTAGAAAATTAAAAGCCCTAAGGCTTGTTTGGCAAAACCATATTATTTTTAAAATCAGGTTTTAATAGTTAAGGTCTTGTTTGGATAAAACAGGTTTAAAACAAAAGTAAAGCCTTGTTTGGGAAAACGGTTTTAAAAACTCTTTTAACTCTTTTAATAGATCCTTTAACACATATCCTTAATGTTATCCTTTAATTAATTAGATCTTAACATTAATTTAATTAATTAAAAGTGTAACATCAATTAATCACATAAAATTGTCGCATTATAATTACTCGCTAATTATAACTTCATGTAACAATTACCACATCACTACATTATCTCAATTAAATTAAAACTATAACATAAAATCATTACATATTAATTAAATATTAAATAATCATTTAATTAATATAATACACTTAATTACATTACTCCATATTAATCACATAATCTCAATAAATAATTCAATTAAAATATTTATTTACTTCAATAAATATTAAATTAACATTTAAATTGTCTTCACACCAATTCACATATTTCACAATATATAACACATATACACATACTCGTACTTAAACATCTTAAAATAAGAATTTTATTTATTAAATTCTCATTTATTAATTCTTAAAAAATCTGAGATGTTACATCCTTCCCTCCTTATAAGGATTCCGTCCTCGGAATCAACGAAACCTCCCTTACTCGGTTTTCGTAAAATCTCTCTCACAATTATCGTTGAATAACTTCAACACGTTAACTTAGCAAAAAGTTTTACATATATATATATATATATATATATATACTTCATTCATTTCTTCTACAATTTTTTTTTTTAGGTTTTATCACATAACCTTCAATTAAACACAGTCATATATCAAATATTATATATTCTTTAACTCATTCATTTCCTTTTCTAAGGATCGTAATCATAAACACTCGGGATATTACATTCACCCATTCTTCTAAGAATTTCCTCCTCAAAATTTTATCTATTAATCTTTATTCATTCAATCTATAAAAATAGATTTTATATTAATACTTTATTTATTCATTGGGTTCTATAACCACTTCTTTCCACAAAGATCTTTCTACAATTATTAAACTTTTCTATTAAAAGTTTTATATTATTCTTTGATAAATCACCTCCTTCTCACTTAATTTTTTTTTCTTTTCTCACTTATTCAATATATTCATCATTTAGTGTCGCATTCTACAACTTACTTCTTTCTAAGGAATATCATCTTTACCACATTCACCTTTTAGAATAACAAGAATATTCCACAATTGGCTCAATAATTGGGAAGCAGTATAAATAACTCAGGAATTATAAAAGATTCCAAATCATGCTGAGGGTCATAAGACCAGGAACTATGTCCACAGTTGCAAGTAATCTTTCAACTTCAACTTTAATAGTCATAAGACTATAAGGACTCCCGTACTTAGGGTGTTAAGCCCTTCATACGATGTATTGTGCACAAATATTTAAACGCTATGCGTATGTCCATAGTTATAAGTAATCATTCAACTTAAACTTTCATAGTCATAAGACTATAAGGACTTCCGTACTTAGGGTGATCAGTCATTCGTACAATGTATTGTGCACAAACATCTTAACGCCTCCGCGTATTCCCCTATAAAAGGGTTGTTCATCTCAGCTTTTCAACATCTGAATCCGCACCAAAACAATTTAGTTTGGCATAATTTTTCCAAGAAACGCTTGAATTTCATAAACATCTTTCAATAATCGTCTAGCTGAATCAAATAGCATAGACTTCTACAATAATTCGGACATCAATCGAAATATACATATACATACATATATATATATATATATATATATTCTCATATCTTAAAGAAATCTCAAAAATATTTTTATGACGTTACGATACTCAAGATCGTATATTTACAAATTCATTGAGGATTCCGTCATTTGGTGATTTTATCATACTACATCATACCATAGTGGGCTGACAATCCTTAGATCACCTCCAACACTAAGTAATACTGCATTGATGACTCCATCATTTTTTTATCATCTCTGCACCAGGTTCCATGATGCATTGATGATATATATAAAAAAATATATATTTTTTGATATATTTCAAATCATTTTTGTCTAGCCGAAGCAATTAGCATAGACATACGAATAACGGTATTATTTTTAAAACTCATTGGTTTCATCATTTGATCCAATGTTTTTCAAGAAAATAGAAGTGCAAACATCAGCATGAAGTCAATAAATTTCGAAAGTCTAGCATATCTAGAAGATTTTGAATACCTATGCTCCCATCATCAACTCCACTTTCTATAATGATCTATTGTTTAATAGGTCTATCTATTCCTATCATCTTCAATACTTCATTCATACTTAAATATACCCCAGTTCATCAAACTTACCGCACATTAGAAGTTCAGGAACTAGCCACAATAATATGAGTTTAAGAACTTGTCCTAATGGACCATTAAGCGCCCATTCATTTGAGGGTTCAAAACATACCATATTATTATGAATCACGAACTTACCATATGCATTAGTTTTAAGAACCGCACCTAATCCTAATAATATCTGACTAATCTTCATAGTTTCTAACTATCAAATATACACATGAGAAAAGAATCACCTTTTTCGCCACATATACATTGATAGCGCAGCACCAACATTCCAATGATTATCAATGTGATAAACTGAGTGCAAGCACAAAACCCTCGCCCATACAAAGATTTGTACCACTCAGCCACCACATGAGTCCTCAATTGAAATCCCACCTAACTCTATCTTACTTATAACTTGCTCTTTGCTCTATATGAATTTTTCGTACCTCATCATCTATAACTCCTCGTGAGTTATCTCGTACTATTTCGTAGTACATTATCTTCATAGCATCAAGCTATAATTATTCAAACATTACAGACCATCTTTCTTTTATAACAGATCACGTCGTGATCTTATTATATAATCATCTCCCTTAAAATTCTTTTCTTAAACTGTGATCGTTTTGTTTTATGATCCTCTTTCTTTCCTTTTTTTTTCATCATTTACGATTTCATTTATACTTTTAATCATACAGACTTTGTCTATTCACCATTATTCATTATCTTGGCTATTAGAGGTAGGCAACTCCTGATTCTTATCTGCATATCTCTTCAAGATTCTTCTTTGAATCTTCTTGTTTATTTATTAACTCTTCCTTTAAGAATTTAATATAATTCACGTTACTCAATATTTTATTCGAGTTTTATCCCTCGCCATTCTAATATTCTTCTTATAACATTTCTAGGACTAAACTCATCCTATACATTAATTTAATTAATTAAAAGTGTAACATTAATTAATGTTATCCTTTAATTAATTAGATCTTAACATCAACTAATCACATAAAATTGTCACATTATAATTACTCGCTAATTATAACTTCATGTAACAATTACCACATCACTACATTATCTCAATTAAATTAAAACTATAACATAAAATCATTACATATTAATTAAATATTAAATAATCATTTAATTAATATAATACACTTAATTACATTACTCCATATTAATCACATAATCTCAATAAATAATTCAATTAAAATATTTATTAACTTCAATAAATATTAAATTAATATTTAAATTGTCTTCACACCAATTCACATATTTCACAATATATAACACATATACACATACTCGTACTTCAACATCTTAAAATAAGAATTTTATTTATTAACTTCTCATTTATTAATTCTGAAAAAATTTGGGATGTCACAGAACTAATAGGTGAAATTTTAGCAAACTAAGTCGAATAGATAAAATTCTTGCATAAACGCGTAGAGTATGTAATTCGTGAACCGTAGGCTTTTGAACGAGCCAATTTGGACTTATAAGGAAGAAGTTAAGCATCCGGGAAATTCGTAAAGTAAAAAGTCTGTCAAAATTTTCTGGTGCACAAATGTTGAAGCCATGGGCACCAACCCAAGGTATATTGGTGGCGCTGCAAGGCCATATACAGCTGGTAATGACATATCTGCAGAGTCATGCCACGGCTACGAACATAAGTGTTGAGTGTGAAATACAGCCAGCCAAGTCCAAAGCTCGGCTATCGCTAACTCGCCGGCGTCAAATACGAGATGTAAGGCTATGATCGGTGCCGCAACGCAAGTCCAAGGGTTTGGGCAAAGAAGAAAGTTTACAAGTGTGAAATGAAAGGTAGCTCATTAGTAATGAACTAAGGCTTAATTATAACATTGTTAAGGCATTGTTAGATGGTTAATGTATGATGATTAAAGGTTGATAATCAATTGAATATAATTGTTATGACAATGTAAGAACAACATAATGGAAAGCCGGAACAAATAGTAACAAATCTAGGTTATAATTAGATTGAGAAAAAATGGTAAGATACATTAGGAACCTAGTATGTTCATTCATGACCTTATGTGTTATGTGATGTTATCAATTATAGTAGAGACTTAAAGACTTTATTAAGAACGTGTTATAAATGTAGCAGATGCTAAAGGAAAGTATTCTAATCCTTCTTCCAGTTCAATCTGGACAAGCTTTGGAATTCATGTATCCTTACGCAAGAAGTCTTATATGATTAAGTCAAAGCCAATTCTTTCAGCTAGACTTATATTATGTTTTTATCAAGCATGGTTAATGTTTACCAAGTTATATAGGTGTGGTTTTCAAACGAAGACTGAGTATGCTAAAATGTTTTGTCGTTTAACGACAGGCACGTGAGGTTGCCACAACTTAAACATATACACGTTTAATGAATGTATTGTTGATCAACATAGCGTACTATAGGCTGATCACCTAGACGTTGCTCGTAAGTAATGTTGGACTTACGGACTTAGTGTCGGGATGTCCTTTTCAAAAGAACTTATGAAATGCTCAAGGTCTTTGACCGAAATTGATGTTTTACTGAATATTACTGTTGTAAAACATTTTGAATAAAAAGAAGTGCTATTTTGAATTATCGATAGTACTTCGTAACTATTGTTCAATTATTGAAGATATACGAGTTCTATGTTTCAAGCATGTGGTTTATTAGAATTGTTGTACTTGCTAAGCTAGTCATGCTCACTCTTGCTTGAACCATATAAATACAGATAAGATCGAACGGACCAAAGGCTCCGGCAAGGATAAGGGCAAGGCGAAGACGAACCCTTAGATTTCTTATGTAATAGTATAAAGGAATGTTTGTAATATATTGAATATTTTGACAAGAACGAATGTATTGGTTATAAAGAACCGGGGGAAATGTAATATTATTTTGAATATATAGAAGACATATTCATTCTTTTGAGACTTTTCAATTGAATGTACGTATGAATGGTAGTACTATGTAGCACCATCTGTCGGGTTGTAAGATACCCGGATTTGGGGGCGTCACAAAGTCCATTGTGATGTGCTCCCATTTCCACTCCGGAATTTCTAATGATTGCAACAACCCGCTCAGTCGTTGATGTTCAACCTTAACCTTTAGACAAGTTAAACACTTACTAACATATTCAGCTATATCCCTTTTCATGTTCGGCCACCAAAAGTTTTGACGAAGGTCTTGATACATCTTCGTACTATTGGGATATATCGAGTACCTCGAACTATGGGCCTCACTCATTATCTCCTCCTTTAATTTGGAACTATTTGGAACCCAAATTCTTCCTTCAAAACAAAGTAATCCCTCCTTTTCAAGGTTATACTTAGTCTTTTCTTCATCTTCTATCCTCTTCTTCATATGCTCGCATTCCTTGCTACTCAATTTCACTTTCTTAACACGTTCCACTATGGTCGGTTAAGTCTCCATGGAAAATAACATCTCTTCTGCTTCCTTTGGTAATTTTACTTCTAATTCCATTCTTGTCATCGCTGTTACTAACTCATTATGAGTCGTTAATATTGATAGTTTCTTTCTACCCTTTGTGACACCCCCAAACCCAGGTACTTCATTCTCATAGGATTTGGTATTCACTTAATCAAACATTCATATCTAACTACCCAATCACAATAAAACTGGATAAATAAAACCTTTCCTATTAAAGGGTTACATAATAAAAATCTCTCAGGTTGTCTAACCTTTAAATACAATCATTCAAATGTGGAAATTAAATAAACTTCATTACAACCATTCAATTAATATCTAAAAATCAAATATCATATTACAAGTCTTCAAAACTTGTTCATCTTTCCTTTTCCCTTACTGGTTCTAGGTACATTAACCTTCTCATCCTTAATTGTAATATTTATATAAGCAAGAGATAGCAAACAATGCTCACTGGGAACAACAATGAAATAAATAATTGCCAAATACGAGGCTCGATAGAATACGACAATTGCCAAATACGAGGCTCGATAGAATTAAACAATATGATTTTTCAACATTCTGAAATAAATAATTAAGGGTCCTAAGCCCACTAACTATATCCATAGTTATAAGTAAATTTTCAACTTAAACTTTAATAGTCATAAGACTATAGGGACTCCTCGTACTTAGGGGGATCAGCCCTTCGCACAATGTATTGTGCACAAACATTTCAATGCTAAGCGTAAGCTACCCCTAATATTAGGGTTGTTCATCTTAGTATTTAGAGTACAAGTCCGCACCAAAGTGAGGTTGGTTTGGAAACATTTCAGGGTAATTTGGAATTCAACGAACATCAACTAAGGATTAGTTTAATAAAACCAATAACGTCATACTATAGAATAATCGTAATTGAATAAACATGGTAAATTAAAGTCATGCTTTAGGAATAATCTAATAGCATACAACTTGAATATTTATATCACACCTTGCTTGAACAACATTAAGTCAAGGTTATTTAGAATTGAATACTAAGCATGCATGGTAATATGAACGATAAAACCATTCAAATATATCTGGGCATGCTAAACAACAAGTTAAATACAAGAATAACTTGTTCAATATCAAAAATCAAAGTTTAGAAACCTTGCATTATTATATTGGAAACAGTAATTGATTCAACAAGATAATGGATTAGAAAACTTGCATCATTTATAAGGTAATCGAATTGAAAACAATAATTGCTTTAATAAGAAAATAGATTAGAGAACTTGCCTTGCTCGTGAGCTAAACGAATAATTCAAATCACAATATCCTATAAACATATGTCATCATGACATAATTAGTCACTACCACTTTACTAACTTAACTAACTACATTCATCATGTAGGTTTAATTATTTAATCACATATCAAGTTATAACACAAGTTAATCGTTGATAACATCCTTATTCATAGTATAGAAATATTGAAATTAACATTTTACAGTCCTACTATTATCCCATAACAATTCCTTCAAATTTCGAGTACAAAAAGTACTTAATCGTCGTATTATTCGCTAACTTTCGTACTGCTTGGCGCCACGCTTTATATTGTGGTAAGCGCTTCTACAAGCAGAAGATGGCGTTATGACGATAATAATAATACTACTGTGTGGCTGACAAGGACGTGGAGCCATGGCTATCATGCGAGATTAATATCGCTAAGTGAATATTATATATGAGCTGCGATCTTCGATCGACAGACTTTGGCAATAAGATGAACAAAAGCCAATTTTGGCGTATAAGCTCCTTTCTAACAGTCTAATTCACATGTAATTCATACAAAGACTTCATGTAAACATAATTCAAGAACTTGTAACATGTTTCTACCCATACAACAACATAAACAACAAATTTAAAACATCCAATTTCACTATTTTTGATAAAAACTCACTTTTTGATGTTTTTAATGAAAATAAACACTGTGATTTTGTTTTCCAACCAAAATAGTTAATTGAAAGCACTTTATCAATGTTTATACATACTCTACCACATTCAATAATCAATTTATCAACTAAACAACTAATTAACCCTTAATTTCTACCTTAAACCAAACAATATATATTCACAAAAACTCTTTGTAAAAATAATTTTCTTCACAAATTACATACATATCATCAATTCATTGACTATAACTTATGAAAATAGTTTTAACATCATTAGTATATCATATAAAGCCACATAACAACAACAATTTATCCTTACACAAGGATTCTACGGAGAATTAGGGAAGAGAAAAACTAAACTTTTAAAACTAAAAAAAATAGGATGATACCTTGAAGAAGATGATGATACTATCTCTTTGATTGTCAAGCTTTTCTCCTCTTCACTCCCAATTCTCTAGGATTCTCTCACTTTTTTTTTCTTCTCTTCTTCTTCTTCCTCTCTGAGTTTTTCTTTTCTTCTCTCTCTTCTCTCTCTTCTATTCTTACGTCTTAGAGTATAACGCATATAAGATATATATATATATATATATATATTTATTATATAATATAATCCTAACTTAACTGACATCAGTTATTTTAGTTTTGAAAACCAAAAGCCATAAGGCTTGTTTGGCTAACCACTAAAAAAATAATCAATTAATCTTTATGCCTTGTTTGGTAAAACACAATTAGATTAAAGACTTAATAGGCATTAGGCCTTGTTTGGCAAAACTGAATTAAAACTCCTTTAAGTTATTTTAATAACTACTTATAAAAGATTATTTGTCATACTTTTATTAAATTAAATTAATTCTAATAACAATTTATTACTTCATCACATAAATTAATACCACAAAATTATAAATTTCTATATAATTATAACTTTATTTAATCAACTAACTCATCCTTTTAAGTACAAATTCAAATAAAAAGAATAACAATTCAATTAATCAAAACTCTCTAACTTAATAATTAAATTAAATTAGCATAAAATAATAAATTTCCTTAATTATTTATTTAACAAATAGTTAACCAAATTGAATCAAATTTGAACAATTATTTATTCAACAATAAACACATCCATTAAATACTTAAATAATTCAATAAATATTTAATATAACAATTAAAAATTCTAGAATGTTACATCATTCCCTTCTTACAAGGATTCTGTCCTCAGAATCACAATTCAAACAATTCATTCGTCACATTCTCCCCTACTTACAAAGATTCTGTCCCTAGAATCGAAGACATAGATTAAACAAATAACTTAGGGTAATTCTTCATCATTTAATATTCGAGTTCCCACGTAGCCTCTTCGACATTGTGGTTCCTCCATATTACCTTCACAGAAGGTATCACTTTATTTCTGAGCACTTGTTCTTTCCTGTCGACTATCTTGATAGGAACCTCTTCATAGGAAAAGTATTTCTCAAATTTTAATGGTTCATACTCGATCACATGCTTGTAATCGGACTTATATGGTCGTAACACCGAAACGTGAAAAACATTATGAATGTTTTGCAATTCTGGAGGTAGAGCTATCTCGTAAGCCACCTCTCCAACTTTTTGCAGCACTTCGAAGGGTCCAATAAACCTCAGACTTAGTTTCCCCTTTTTACCAAATAAAATTTTTCCCTTCCAAGGTGAAACTTTTAGGAAAACGTAATTTCCTACATCAAATGCACGATCTTGTCTGTGTTGATCAACATATTTCTTTTGTCTGTCTTGAGCAACTATCAATCTTGTTCTGATGAGTTTGACAACCTCAGCAGTTTGTTGTACTAGTTCTGGTCTTAACAGTTGACGTTCACCGACTTCATCCCAGCACAGTGGAGTTCTGCACCTCCTGCCATACAATGCTTCGTAATGCGGCATGCCGATGCTTGCGTGGTAACTGTTATTGTAGGCAAATTCCACCAAAGGTAATTGTTCATCCCAGCTTCCTTTGAAATACATGACGCATGCTCTCAGCATATCTTCTAATGTCTGAATCGTTCGTTCACTTTTGCCATCTATTTACGGATGATATGTCGTACTCATTCACAATTGTGCTCCCATACATTCTTATAGTCTCTTCCAGAAGTTTGATGTGAATCTCGGATCTCTGTCTAACACAATTGACACTGGAACTCCACGTCTTGACATGATCTCTTTAACATATAACTTTGCCAGCTGATCAAGATTGAATCTAACCTTTATTGGCAAAAAGTGTGCAAATTTTGTCAATCTGTCCACTATCACCCAAATCGCAGCGTATCCTTTCTGAGTTGGTTCGAGACCTACCACAAAATCCATTGTGATATGTTCCCATTTCCATTTCGGTATCTCCAACAGTTGAAGTAACCCGCTTGGTCTTTGATGCTCGGCCTTGACTCTCTGACATGTTAAGCACTTTGCAACACATTCTGCAATGTATCTTTTCATGTTTAGCCACCAAAACTGTTGCCTCAAATCTTGATTCATTTTCATACTTCCTGGATGAATCGAATATCTCGAGCTATGAGTTTCTCTTAAGATGTCCTCTTTAATATCTGGTACTGGTGGAACCTAGATTCGTCCCTCGAATCTCAGCATTCCATCAGTATCAACCTTGTATTTCACTTCCTTTCCCTCGACCACACTTTCTCTTATTTTTCTGCGTTCCTCATCCCGCAGTTGAGCATTCTTCACTTTGTCCACCAAAGTTTGACTGGCTTCCATCTGGTACAATTTCTCATCGGATTCTTTTGGAAATTTGATTTCCAACTCTAACCTTGACATTGCTGTAATAAGCTCCTCATCAGTTAATAGCATCAACTTCTCTCTGCCTTTCCTACTCAAGGCATTTGCAACCACGTTTTCTTTTCCTGGATGATAAAAGATCTCACAATCGTAATCCTTTATCAATTCCATCCATCTCCTTTGACGCATGTTCAAGTCTTTTTGACTGAAAATATACTTCAGACTTTTATGGTCTGTGTAGATCTCACATTTCTCTCCATAGAGATAGTGTCTCCATATCTTTAGTGCGAACACAACTGCCGCCAACTCTAAATCATGAGTTGGATACCCTTTTTCGTAGTCCTTCAATTGTCTTAATTCATACGCGATGACTTTTCCATTCTGCATAAGGACACATCCTAATCCCTTCTGTGAAGCATCACTGTACACCACAAAATTTCTGGTATTATCTGGTAATGACAACACAGGTGCCATACTTAGCTTCTTTTTCAATTCCTGGAAACTTCCTTCACACTTCTCCGTCCAAACAAATTTTACAGATTTCCTCATCAAATTTGTTAACTGAGTGGCTATCTTGGAGAAATCCTGAATAAACCGTCTATAATACCCTACCAATCCCAAGAAACTTCTTACTTCTAATGGAGTTCTTGGTTGTTCCCAATTTATCACAGCTTTGACCTTTGATGGATCCATTGAAATTCCATCCTTGTCGATTATGTGCCCAAGAAATTGTATATGTTCTAACCAGAATTCACATTTAGAGAATTTTGTGCACAACTTTTCCTTTCTTAGTGTCTCCAGCATTAGACGTAAGTGTTCCACGTGTTCTTCTTGAGTTCTATAATACACCAGAATATCATCGATAAACACCACCACAAACTTGTCTAAAAATGGTTTAAACACCCTGTTCATCAAATCCATGAACGTTGCAGGGGTGTTTGTCAAACTAAAAGACATCACCAAAAACTCGTAATGTCCATACCGAGTTCGGAATACCATCTTCGGCACATCCTCCTTCCTTACTTTCAGTTGGTGATACCCACTTCTCAAATCTGTTTTAGAGAAATATCTGGCACCCTTTAATTGATCAAACAAGTCATCTATTCTCGGCAATGGATATTTATTCTTAATAGTGACTTTATTTAACTCCCTATAATCAATGCAAAGACGCATTGACCCATCCTTCTTCTTTACGAATAACACCGATGCTCCCCACAGTGACACACTCGGCTGAATGTATTTCTTGTCCAATAGCTTCTGTAGTTGTACCATCAGTTCCTTCATCTCTACCGGAGCTATTCTGTATTGGGCTTTCGATATCAGAGCGGTTCCTGGCGCTAAGTCGATCACGAACTCAATTTCTCTGTCAGGCGGAAGTCCTGGCAAATCCTCCGAAAACACGTCCACAAATTCCCTAACTACTGGTATTTCTTCCAGTTTCACACCCTTCTTCTAAGTATCGACTATGTAAGCTAAATAACCCACACAGCCTTGACTCAATAACTTTTTGTCCTGTATAATCGTCAGACATTTCATTTGCCTAGGCGATTTGCTACCATTGAAAACTACATTTGACGGAGTTATAAGGTTTACACTTTTCTTTTGGCAGTCAATTATCGCTCCACAATTGAACAACCAATCCATTCCCAAAATAACATCAAACTCTCCAAGCCTAATCAAAATTAAATCTACCATCAAAATATTTCCTTTAATATTCACCCTACAGTTCTTGTATACGAACCTAACATGAATTACTTCCTTATTCGCAATTTCTATGTTTAAAGGAAAATTCAATTCTTCACTGGGCAATCCTAATCTCAAAACAAATTCATCAGATATAAATGAACAAGTAGCACCCTAATCAAATAATACATAAGCATCAATATCATTGATTGGGATAATACCTGACACCACATCCTTTAATTGTCACAACATCTTGCACAATCATGTTAAAGGTTCTGGCTGTGGGTTTGGTTGATACCGTTGGTCCGGTAATGGCCCAAGTACCTCCACTGCTTCCTCCCTTGCTTCCCGTTGTTACGCCAGCTTTCTTCTTGGGGCACTCACGAGCAAAGTGATCCTTGGACCTACAAGTGTAGTAAACATTCTTCTTGGGTTGATTGCAATTTAGGGCGATGTGACCCTCCTGGCCACAATTAATGCACACACATTTCCCCATCAAGCATACACCCTTGTGAAACTTCCCGCATGTAGCACATGCTTTAAACTTCTTATTCTGCTAGTTACCTTGTTGATTCCCAGCACCCACATTTCCATTCCACTTTCTTTTCAAGTTATTGTTACCATTTCCATTACCACCACCTCCATTCTTCACCTCCACTTCATTCTTCTTCTTTTTCTATTCTTGATTGAACTTGGTTACAACCTCGCCTCCAGCTTCGGCGAGAATTGCCTTTTCCATCACGGCTGCAAACGTCTTCAAATGGAACAAGGAAACCCTACTAAACAACTAGGGCTTCAGTCCCTGTTCAAACCTCTTCGCCTTGCGTTCATCTGTGCTGACTTGGTATGGCGCAAACCTCGCCAACTCATTGAATTTTGCCGCATACTTCGACAATGTCATCGTTCCCTATTTCAGTTCTAAAAACTGCACCTCTAGCTGACTCTTCGAACTCTCTAGGAAATAGGTCTCAAAGAAAATCTCCTTAAACCTTTCCCAAGTCATAACTCCTGGTCCTCCTCGGGTTTTATTGGCCTGCCACCAATAACTAGCCCCTGCTTTCAACATAAATGTTGCAAAAGCAGTCTTCTGATCTTCCCCTACTCCCTCAACATCAAACACTTTCTATATCTCCATGACCCAAGTCTGTGCCTCAATCGGGTTCATGGACCCACGAAATTCTGGTGGTCCAACCGCCTTGAAGTCCTTAAACCTTGTAGCTTGATTTTGTGGTTGATTATGCGGTTGATTCTGCGCAGGCACCGCCAAGAACGTCACCAATTCTTTGAATGGGGTTAGCTTCAAAGATTATTATTGTTGGTTCCTTCAGGTGGTTTCTCATGTCGGGTGGTTGACGTCGTGGAGGCATTTTTTGTTAAAAATACACTCATTAGATTATTACTCAACTCTTTTCAAGTAATTTCTACTTAACTTGCCCCTGTAAAAGTAATCACCATATAACACATAACACTTTGGATAAAAGAAGATAATAACTTTTATTCATTCTTAAATTTTTGAAAACATCATATCAATAGTATCACTGCTATTTACATTATTTTCCTGAACTACTAAAGTTTCAGGACATCATCATCATATCCCATAAGTTGCATAATACTTTGGATTTACATATTACTTATCATAACATAAATCATAAATCAAGTACACTTCCTACGATGTCCTATTAAGATACTGCAAAGCCTTACGACGCTCTTCTTCCATAATTCGAAACATGGTTCGACGATCTAGTATGTACGAGGGTAGTGTCTCGAACTGAATTGGGTACCCCATAACCTGATCCTGAGCTCGATTGATCACTGTGTTGAACACGTTATTCATTTCCTGCATTTTCATTCTCTTGCCCTTTTTGCAGATTCTTCTCTCAACTTGCTCTTCAACTCTGCAATCTCTGCTCTCATTTGCTCATTTTCTTCTTTAGTGTGAATCAGCTTATCTTCAACATTGTTCAAACGTTCCTCTCGGTCTTGAATTTTGTCGTCCTTCTGTGCCATCGAGGCATGTTGCTCAGCTACTATCTCTTGCAATTCCTCGACAATATCTTGAAGTTCCATGTTGTGGTCATGCACCTCATCGTATATACGGCCAGCTATCGAGTTAAGTGGAATCCTTTCCTCCTTGTCCTCTTCATCAGTCTGTGGAAGCTCCAAGGAATCTTCCTCATCCGTCTCTATCTCATCATCCACATCAGGTACTCTCTCCTGCTCAATTACAGTGACCAACGTAACTGTTTCCCGTGGCAGTAATTGTTCCCAAACTACCTGAATATCTCGAGGCTCCTCCTCCCTAGCCTGACTGGATCCTCCTATATTAGTCATCTTGTCAACCAAAGTTTAAGTTTTAATTACTAATCATTACTACTCGACACTCACGAGCACATAAGTTTTAAACACACAAGCACATAAATATTTTATTACTTCTTCCTTAAAACTCGATAAGATTTTATCATCACTATCTTTTCGAAGGTGACTTCCTAAGGCTTTTCCCCACCTAAGGTTCATAACCTAAACCTTTGATACCAACTTGTGACACCCCCAAACCCAGGTACTTCATTCCCACAGGATTTGGTGTTCACTTAATCAAACATTCATATCTAACTACCCAATCACAATAAAACTGGATAAATAAAACCTTTCCCATTAAAGGGTTACATAATAAAAATCTCCCAGGTTGTCTAACCTTTAAATACAATCATTCAAATGCGGAAATTAAATAAACTTCATTACAACCATTCAATTAAAATCTGAAAATCAAATATCATATTACAAGTCTTCAAAACTTGTTCATCTTTCCTTTTCCCTTACTGGTGCTAGGTACATTAACCTTCTCATCCTTAACTGTAATAGTTATATAAGCAAGTGTGAGTAAACAAAGCTCACTTGGAACAACAATGAATGAATAATCTTTACAACAATTTCCAAATACGAGGCTCGATAGAATTAAACAATATTATTTTTCAACATTCTGAAATAAATAACTGAGGGTCCTAAGACCACGAACTATGTCCATAGTTATAAATAATTTTTCAACTTAAACTTTAACAGTCATAAGACTATAGGGACTCCTCGTACTTAGGGGGATCAGCCCTTCGTACAATGTATTGTGCACAAACATCTCAACGCTAAGCGTAAGCTACCCCTAATAATAGGGTTGTTCATCTCAGTATTTAGAGTACAAGTACGCACCAAAGTGAGTTTGGTTTGGAAACATTTCAGGGTAATTTGGAATTTAACGAACATCAAGTAAGGATTAGTTGAATAAAACCAATAATGTCATACTATAGATTAATTGTAATTGAATAAACATGATAAATTAAAGTCATACTTTAGGAATAATCTAATAGCATACAACTTGAATAACTATATCACACCTTGCTTGAACAACATTAAGTCAAGGTTATTTAGAATTGAAAACTAAGCATACATGGTAATATGACCGATAAAACTATTCAAATAAATCTGGGCATGCTAAACAACAAGTTAAATACAAGAATAACTTGTTCAATATCAAAAATCAAAGTTTAGAAACCTTGCATTATTATATTGGAAACAATAATTGATTCAACAAGATAATGGATTAGAAAACTTGCATCATTTATAAGGTAATCGAATTGGAAACAATAATCGCTTCAATAAGAAAATAGATTAGAGAACTTGCCTTGCTCGTGAGCTAAACCGAATAATTCAAATCACAATATCCTATAAACATATGTCATCATGACATAATTAGTCACTACCACTTTACAAACTTAACTAACTACATTCATCATATAGGTTTGATTATTTAATCACATAATCAAGTTATAACACAAGTTAATCGTTGATAACATGCTTATTCATAGTATAGAAATACTGAAATTAACATTTTATAGTCCTACTATTATCCCATAACAATTCCTTCAAATTTCGGGTACAAAAGTACCTTTGTCAGAATTATTCTACTAACTCAACTGCATGGCTGACGATTTATCTTTATATGGTGCGGCGCATGGTAGCGAGAGATGGCGATATGTAGCGATAATAATACTACCAGTTATACGTTGGTATGGAGTCAAGGCCATGGGCGTGAGATTAATATTGCCAAGCCCGCCATTGCGTGGCTAAATCGCAGCCTTCGATCGACATTTTCTAAGAATATAAGATGGACAAAAGCAAATTTTGGCCTACAAGCTCCTTTCTAACAGTCTAATTCGCATGTAATTCATACAAAGACTTCATGTAAACATAATTCTAGAACTCCTAACATGTTTCTACCCATACAACAACATAAACAACAAATTTAAAACATCTAATTTCAATGTTTTTGATAAAAACTCACTTTTTGATGTTTTTAATTAAAATAAACACTGTGATTTTGTTTTCCAACCAAAATAGTTAATTCAAAGAACTTTATCAATGTTTATAAATACTCTACCTTATTCAATAATCAATTTATCAACTAAACAACTAATTAACGCTTAATTTCTACCTGAAACCAAATAATATATATTTCACAAAAACTCTATGTAAAAATATTTTTCTTCACATATTACATACATATCATCAATTCATTGACTATAACTTATGAAAATAGTTTTAACATCATTAGTATATCATATAAAGCCACATAAGAACAACAATTTATCCTTACACAAGGATTCTACAGAGAATTAGGGAAGAGAAAAACTAAACTTTTAAAACTAAAAAAAATAGGATGATACCTTGAAGAAGAAGATGATACTATCTCTTTAATTGTCAAGCTTTTCTCCTCTTCACTCCCAATTCTCTAAGATTCTCTCACTTTTTTTCTTATTCTCTTCTTCTTCTTTCTCTGAGTTTTAGAATATAACGCATATAAGATATAATATATATTAATTATATAATATAATACTAACTTAACTGACATCAGTTATTTTTGTTTTGAAAACCAAAATCCATAAGGCTTGTTTGGCTAACCACTAAAAAATCATCAATTAATCCTTATGCCTTGTTTGGTAAAACATAATTAGATTAAAGACTTAATAGGCATTAGGCCTTGTTTGGCAAAACTGAATTAAAACTCCTTTAAGTTATTTTAATAACTACTTATAAAAGATTATTTGTCATACTTTTATTAAATTAAATTAATTCTAATAACAATTTATTACTTCATCACATTAATCAATACCACAAAATTATAATTTTCTACATAATTATAACTTTATTTAATCAACTAACACATCCTTTTAAGTACAAATTCAAATAAAAAGAATAACAATTCAATTAATCAAAACTCTCTAACTTAATAATTAAATTAAATTAGCATAAAATAATTAATTTCCTTAATTATTTATTTAACAAATAGTTAACCAAATTGAATCAAATTTGAACAATTATTTATTCAACAATAAACACATCCATTAAATACTTAAATAATTCAATAAATATTTAATATAACAATTAAAAATTCTGGAATGTTACACCCTTCCTACTTAGCGCATCGACTACTGCATTTGCTTTTATCGGATGATATAAGATATCACAATCGTAATCTTTTCTTAGTTCCAACCACCTTCTCTGCCTCATATTCAACTCCTTCTGTGTGAAGATATATTTTATACTTTTGTGGTCTTTGTATATCTCACACTTCTCACCGTATAGATAATGCCTCTATATCTTCAAGGCAAAAACTACAGCTGCTAATTCCAGATCATGAGTAAGATAAGCCTTCTCATAATCCTTTAATTAATGTGACGCATACGCAATGACCTTGTCATGCTGCACGAGCACGCAACCCAATCCTCTATGCGAAGCATCGCTATATACTACAAAGTTCCATGTATCATCTGGTAAGGACAATACATGCGCCTCACTTAACCTCTTCTTTAGTTCCTTAAAATTGTTCTAACATTTTTCAGTCCACACATACTTCACCAACTTCCTCGTCAAATTTGTCAGCGGAGTAGCTATTTTAGAAAAGTCCTGAATGAACCTTCTATAGTATCCCGCTAACCCCAGAAAACTCCGAACCTCAGTTAGCGTTTTTGGTTGCTCCCACTCATTAACTACTTTTACTTTTGCTGGATCCACAGAAATGCCATCTTTATCAATAACATGTCCTAAAAACTTCACTCGTTCAAGCCAAAATTCACACTTTGTGAATTTCGCATACAACTTTTCCCTTCGTAGTGTTTCCAACACTATTCTTAAATATTCAGCATGATCTTCTGATGTCTTAGAATAGAATAGAATATCATCAATGAACACTACGATGAACTTGTCCAAATAATGTTTGAACACTCTGTTCATCATATCCATAAATGCGACTGGCGCATTAGTCAACCCAAACGACATTACCAGAAACTCGTAATGACCATAACGAGTTCTGAATGCCGTCTTAGGTGCATCCTCCTTCCTTACTTTTAACTGATGATACCCCAAACGCAAATCTATTTTAGAAAAATACTTTGCCCCTTTTAACTGATCAAATAGATCATCGATCTTGGGCAACGGGTATTTATTCTTAATCGTTAACTTGTTCAACTCTCGATAGTAGATACAAAGTCGTAACGACCCATCCTTTTTTTTACAAATAGTATCGGTGCTCCCCAGGGAGACACACTCGGTTTAATGTACTTCATGTCTAATAGTTCTTGGAATTGAACCATTAACTCCTTCATCTCAACTGGCGCCATTCGATATGGTGCCCTTAAAACTGGTGTCATACCCGGTACAGATCAATCACAAACTCAACTTCCATATCCGGGGGAATACCCAGTAATTCCTCCGAAAATACATTCGTGAACTCTTGAACTATAGGTATCTGGTCCAAGGATGTTCCCACTCTTTGGGTATCCACAACATGGCACACATAACCTACACACCCTTTACTTAACATCTTTCTAGCTTGTGTCATTGATAGACAACAAGAGCGTCTCGGTGATTTACTACCGAAGAACATTATCTTGGTTTTCTTAGAAAGTCGAAGGTTCACACTTTTCCTATGGCAATCTATTATAGCCTTATAGTTAATCAACCAATCCATACCAAGAATTACATCGAATTCTTTTAACCTTATCGGTACTAGATCTATCAATAACTTATTACCTCTAATATCTACGCAACAATCCTTATGAATATGTTCCATGGGGATTATCTCTTTGTTTGCTACCTTAACGTCTAAAGGTATTGCTAACCTTTCAGGGATTAATCCTAATCGCTGAGAAAATTCACATGCTATAAAAGAACAAGTAGCACCCGAGTCAAGTAACACATAAGCATTTATTTCATTGGTTGAAATGATACCTGCTACTACATCTGATGATGTAACCGCATCTTGGACAGTAATATTAAATGTATGGGCTGAGGGTCTACCCATGTAAGACCCCAACTTTTATGAATAAAGATGAATTTTCTATAATTATCATTTTTAAATATTATGGAATGAATTTGATATAATGTTATAGTTGTGGGTAATATTTAGAAATTTTACAAAGTACGCAAGTTGTTTATAATATTCGATTGGTCAGGGAATATTGATTTTAACAAGGAATATTCGTACGACGACATAATCATTGGTGAACCCTACAACAGAATTATTGTTGAATTGAGAAAATGACAAAAAAATATTTTATGAAAATAACGGCGGAAGTTTTACCATTAATACTATTTAACTATTTGGTAGTAAAAGTACAGTAATATGTGTGGTTGCATAGTAGCACACGGTATTGATTATTGATGCTTTCGTGAGAAGTCACTAAGTTTTGTTCAATTATTGCTTTAGTAATTGTTGTATAGTATCTCACGTTATTTGATTCAATTATTGTCGATATTTTATATATTATTAAATCAATAATTGAGATGACAGAGTTATTAATATTATTATTTGCAATATTAACGATGTCTAGAAGTTCAGCCAAGAAAAGGTTTGGTCACCTAATTGCGCGCCAATAGAGAGAAATCATTATTGGAAAGCCCCCTCTTCCCTGGGAACGACCTGGTCGATTAATATTGTGAATTATAATAATTATGATAAATGTTGTTAAAAATATTGAGGTAATTTTTATGAGGTATTTTGTTACTTATTATTTAGATTGTCACTCACTCACTTTTCAAAATTGTCGGAAGGAAGTTATAAAGTTTGTATATATATATATACGTATTATATATATATATATATATATATATATATATATATATATGACATGTGTGTGTGTTTACTTGTGTGTAGGAGTGTGTGTGTGGTAGTGGGTTTTGGTGGGGGGATAAGGTATTAAGTGGGAGTACTATTATAATTATGGGTGGGTGTATAAAATGGACAATCCTCAATTACCTTCCAAGAAGGTAACCTATTTAAATTAGCAGGATGCAAGCTTATTGGCTAAAATCAATAATGCTATTACTATTTGATAACTTTTGATTGGGAAAAGGTTCTCATTGGGCCAATTGTTTAAATTGTCGTGTGATGTTTTTTTTAAATTTGACTAACGCCGAATACTGATAACCCATAAACTTCGTTCAACTCTTTTTCTTCTTTTAACTGTGTGTCCGTCAATTTTTCCTAAATAGTATCCTTCCATTCTCCTATAAATAGAAGCTCATTCCTTCATTATTTCTTACGAATTCACTGAAACTCTAGAGAGATAAAGAATAAAAGTATTCTGCTACTTTCCTAATCTTATATCCAATTTCTTTTACGGTAAGGGGTATTATTTCTTTTATATTCATGAAGAGAACTTCTGTTATTCCATTATTTATTATTCTGTTGGAATAACCTGTATACGCGGGGTACCCTATACTTGGTAAAATTCTTCTGTTATTCCATTCTTTATTATTATGTTGGAATATCCTGTCTGTGCGTTTTACTCCGGACCTGGTTCCGTCTTTATTATTCTGTTGAAATAACCTGCCTGTGCGGTCTATCGCAGGCCTGGTGATTTTTTTTGTTATTCCATTGTTTATTATACTCAGTTAGTTAAAGTTTTGAGTTTTATACTCCATGAAATTAATGGAATATCCTTGATATTTGCACTTCATCCAATATCTTTTCATGGAAATATTCTTCTGAGCATTCTTGAATTTTACTCTACAAAGAAGTACCATGTTGATAATTTGGACGCTATTAATTCCTGAATAAATTAATTCTTGAACTTGTTTTATTGAATTCTTATATCATTGTCATCATCCTCATGTTTATATTTCTTTGAAAGTCATATGTGGCCTGTAGTGCATAGATGGACTTGGTATGATTATGACCAGGGATTATTCGATGTAATTATGAATTTAATGTTACAAATGATGTGGTAAAAGTCCTCATTGGCCCGTAGTGCATTGATGGGATGATTGTTGGCATGATCATGACCATTGATGAATACACGAATATCTTTGGCCGTGTAGTGCATGGATAATTTGTGGTTGTGATACTAATGAATATCCTTGGTCAGAAAAGGTGGATGATGTGGATTATTTATTAAGCTGAGTCCTAGCGATAAAAGTGATGAAAATCATTTTTAAATCATAAAAGATAATAGATTTTATTCTCTACTTGACTCTTTTAATGGATTGCATGTTCCGATGCAGTTAAACTTGATGTCAATTGTATTTTATTTGTTTAACATTATTGAAGACTAATGATAATTTATTCTGCATTATCATAGTCATAATATTTCTTACTGGGCTAGTTGAGCTCACCCTTTCATTCATTGTTCTCTTCAGGAAATGAGAACGTAGTCGGGGCTAGTCGGGGAACGGAGTGACGGTCCAGATGATAGTATTAGTAGTCCTCCCTATTTTGTTAAATAGTGTGACAATGAATGTAATGAGGATTTAGTCTGAGAGTGGATATTGTCTAGAAGATAATATTTGTATTAAAACTCACAGCTCTCTTGTTGTATATTAAAGAATGTATTTGTATTCTGTACCATGTACTTGGTGACTCAGAATAGGTGATGTATACCTATTTTGGGGGTGTCACAACCCACTGATGGTGTTGGTTCAATAATGGCTAATTTACCACTACCAGAACCCTTATTTACCTCTAATCCTTTCTTCGGGCAATTTCATTGCCATGTGGTCTAACGATCCACAAACAAAACACCCATGAGTTTTCTTAGGGTTAGGACAGTTGGCTGATAAATGTCCCTCCTGCCCACAGTTATAACAAACTAATTTCCCTTTTAAACCGACTCCCAGATGAGACTTTTCGCATGTCTTGCATGCCTCCATCCTACATTTAGGATCTCCTTGTTTCACCCCAGTATTCCTAGGGTTAAATCTCTTCCTCTTAGGCATATTGCCACTACCGCTGGCAACCTCTGCCTTATTTCCTCCCTCTACTTTATTCTTATTCTTCCTTTCCTTGTGGTACTGAGACAACACCTCACCACCACTTTTAGCTATTATTGCCTTTTCTAGAAAGGCCCCATAAGAAGCACTCTAGAACACCAAAATCCTACTGTAGAGCCAGGGTTTCAAGCCCTGCTCAAACCTATGAGCTTTTCTCTGTTCTGTGTCCACCTGATGTGGTGCAAATCTTGCCAATTCATTGAATTTGGCGGCGTACTAGGAACTGTCGTATCCCCTTGTTTAAGTTCCAAGAACTTAATCTCCATTCTACCTTGCATGCTAGTAGGGAAGTAGTTCTCAAAGAATACCTTCTTAAACTGTTCCCAGGTAACTGCCTCCGTCCTAACCCCACCCTAGTCAGCTTCCCACCAGTAGTTAGCCTTTCCCTTCATCATGTAAGTCACAAAAGAAGTCTTTTGCGCCTCACCCACGTTTGTGATAACAAATGCCTTCTCTATCTCGTTTACCCATGTCTGGGCATCTAATGGGTCTGTCATTCCTCGGAACTCCGGAGGACCCACACTCTTGAATTCTTTAAAGGTAGTTGTTCTAGCTACCTTAGGTGCTACTAGAATTCCTCCCCCAACTTGGTTAAATGCTGCCGTTAATAAATTAACGAACTCTTACATAGGGTTATTAGAACCCCCTTGATTTTCATTATGAGACTCAACCTCTTGGTTACATTGTCTCCTTCTTGGCGGCATAATTCTGATTAAATAAATAAAGTTACATTATTATTTATTTAACTAATTGGTTATCATTTCCAAATAATAACTCATACCACAACAAGCACATTAAACAAAACTTCATTATATTAATATGCTTTCATAGTCAGAACTATTTACATCTTGCTTCCTTAGCCAAAAAACTATTACATTACTATCCCGCGATTGACTTCTACAAAAATTAGGATTTATAAAAAGACTACCCTTTAATTATACAAAAGAGGGTTTTATGTCACTACACATATACCAAAAAGATCTAATGATCTACTAACACTGCCGTATGACGTTCTCATGTTTCTGATTTGCTAAAATCTAAACAATATCTCGACTAATCGTATGTCGAGTATGTCCTGACTCAATAGAATAACAAGCGATTTTCAGCTTGAAATCATTGTGAGCACATTCATGGATGTATGGCATCCTAGCAATCTTCTAGTCTTTTTCAACCAGTTTCTTTTGAAACTCTACGGCCTCTTCCTTATAATCCCTTGGTTTATTCGTCATTAGAACTTCCTCGTCGTGCTCTGACTCAAAATTCGCCTCTACAGATTCCTTCACCTCATATAAGGCGGCAATCTCCATGTTCTTTGTCTGCACCACAGTGCGCAGATGCACATTCCTATCCAACACTGCCAGGTACAATGATCTCATAACATCCGGAGGTGTTTACTCCTGAGTAGGTACCACCGTATTAATCGATGTTACCTCCATCTCCTCCTCCACATCTATTATCATAATTAGATATGATGCTATTCCCATTGTTTCCTCGGAGTATTCCTCCTCAGAAATGTACTCTTTTGGATCAGAGTCTTCCAAAACCACTATTGGTACCTCCGCCACTGGCATAGGTGAAAGTAGTATGCACACAAGCCAATCATGTTTGATGATAAAGCATATACTTTGTAACAATCTTATTCATTTATTAATAAAAAGTATTAATTTATTAAAGGCTTTTAATTATCTACATGATGCTGTTTTATAATATGTGATAAACCCATAGTTTTAAGCAATGCTTTTAGAATAATGATGATGATCATTCTAATGAGATCTAAATTCTTAGAAAGCTTAAAACTAAAATAGTTCCTAATCGTTGGATTACTAAATTGGGATTAGTGAATCCGGATAGATTGGTACATACGTTGCTTGCTCATTGGATGAGGATGATTGATCTCATGATCATTTGTGTGGAGACACTAAAGCAAATATGTAGGTGCTTATTGGAGAATAAGTTCACTGAACGTGGCTCACTAAGGAATACCTAATGGAGTTTTACTTGCCTGTCAATAGGAATTCCTATAGTGATAGTAGTACAAGTGATCCTTGGACTTGAGATCATCATAGTATCTTGTGTATGATGAGTTATACTTTGACATATTCCTTAAGACCCTTAGGGTGTATCAAAGGGTATGCTTGGGTATAATAAGTTGTACATGGAGATAATGTATGATCAATAAAGAATCTACCACTTCTATTAAAAGAAGAGAAATGTCCTATGTGATTCGATAAATGACAACCCAAAGAGTCCTTGGTTAAGCGCGTAATGAAATTAGAAAGGAGTTTCTAATTTGCATTATTTGGTGTTGTGCATTTAAGAGTCGAAATACATATAATTAAATAAAATAAGACTTAACAGAAATTCCATGTCTTATATTTATTTGGGACATTGTATGGTGGAAGGATTGAATTGTATTTGTAACTATTTACTCAAAGGTTCTTTTCTCGATTAATGTTGAAATCTATATTATCTACGGAAAGTCGTTGATCGCTTAGGAGGCTTATCCCTATTGTAGAATAAATATTATTTATTTAAATAAATTAATTGTTTAATTTATTTATTTAAATAAGATTAGAATTGTTCAAATTGATTTATTCACAACCGGTTTAATATGGAGAACCTAAAGGGTCACACCATAAAAGGAAGAATAATTATTTAAGAAGTTAATGGCATAATCGTAATAATTTGTTATGTATACTTAATTTAATCTATGGTGATAGAATAAATTAAATAGCTTAATATTTATTATTTAATATTTTAGAAATATTAAATATAAATTAATAAGAGGAGTCTTATTAATATTATTACAATTATTATTATTATTTTAATTTCTAAAAGAGTTTAGGAATTAATTTAATATAAGTATTTCATTTATTCCTAATTGGATTAGGAAGGAAAATTAGTTAAAGGAGTTTAATTAATTATCCCTAATAAGATTAGGGAGCCCCTTTAATTAAAAGGGTTTAATTAAATAATACCTTATTTTAATAGGGTTAATTGATATCTTTATAAGAGGAGTCTTATATCAGATATTAAGACTACGTTATTATTCCAATGGTTGGAGAGTACGCTCCTTTTCTATAGAGATAGAAAAACTAGGGTTTAGCCAAACACCCATCTTCTTGAATTCTTCTTCTTCTTTGGTGGATCACCTCTAGAGGCCAAACACTTGGGTGGCTAACGTTGATCAAAGGAAGGAACCAAACCCGGTGGATTCAAGTTGAACGCGAAAAGGATTGGAGGTGAACTTGTACCTTAGGAAGCTCGAATCTTCAAGGGTATGATTCTTGTTCTTCATTTTTTCGTTTAATTAATAATTGTGCATAAAGGGTGATCCGGGTATATGGTTTGTAAATTTTTAAACTCTGATTTTACACGTTTCCATTTATTTATGCAATTTGATTGCGTTCTTGAATATTACAAACCTAACAATAGGTACTATCTCCACTTGATTCAGTGACTCTTCACTTATCACGTGAATGTCTCTATACATCAAGCTATCGTTTGACATCTAAAAAAACACATAACACGTTGATTAGTACATAATACACAATAGTATAAGCACAAATCACATTTAATTTATTTAGGATTAATTTCCATCTTTTAAATCTTTCGGTACTGAGTTTTCCCAATACATTATTAACTCATTTGACTCAACTTTCTTTCTTTGGACCTTACCTTCCTTATGAGGTTATTAGCCTAAGTTTCTTCCCCCCATAAGTTTTATAACCTAATGCTTTGATACCAACCTGTGACGCCCCCAAATTCGGGTATCTTCCAACCCCACATATGGTTCTACACGATACTCATAACTATACAATCATTCCATTGAAAACACAACATAATGACTGTAATTACAATCTTCTTATTACAATCAAAGTGAAATCCTTTCCCAGGTTCATAAAACGATTACATCATTCGTTGTTCTTAAGTATAATAAATATAATCATACTAATCTATTACAAGATGGTTAACTATCCATCTTAGCTTTGCCCTTATTTCTCTTAGCATTCTCAGTAGACTAAACTTTAACTGCAATCATATAATTCACGCAAGAAGTGAGCATAACAAGCTCAACAAGTTTAACAATGAATAATATTAAAACCACATTCGTGAATTATATGACAATCTTTTATAATTGAACAAAAAGTTATGAAGTATTACGAAACATCGATACTTAATAATTCATAATCTCAATTCTCAAAGTATATAATAGTTTGGGAATTCTGAACCAGTCAAAAGACCATGAACAGTATCTTTCTATTTTCATACTTGAAAAGGACTTCACAGCACAAAGGCTGTACATTCGGCATGACTTACGAGCACTTCTAGGTGATCAATCTATAGTACTCTATGTTGATCAACATTCATCCGTTAAACGTATTTACGTTTAAGTTTTGGCCAACTCGCGTGCCCATCGAATAATCGATGAAAAGTACTTTTGTTTGTTCATAGACAAACCATACATTTGAATCCGTACCAAATACTTGGCATAGGATAGCATTAACATTTCTATATAGAAATATATGTAACCAAATCAATCTATATCTTCCGAATTATCTAGCCGAGTTAAAACTGACATTGACCCTTTCTTTAAAATCATTCATGCAACTTAGTATGTTGAATAACAGAAAACTTGGCTAACTCAAAAGTTAGACAAGTGTTAAGAAAAACTTGACTTCAAGCGTCTTCAAATAACATAATCGACTGTTCTTAGCCTTTACAGAATCTACATGATATATTCACATAGCACAGTATAATTAGCTACTAAACAATTAATCACATTATTTCTACCAACTTCTTTCTCTTTTATGTCTTAGTTGACTTTATTTCATTAATAAAGTAAATTCGACTCTACTACCCTTCATCCCGGCTTGTTAACAATTTTACTTTATTAACCGGACTCTACCATCATTGGTAAAGTACCAATGTTAATTACCGTTTACGGTTTACTTCCCTACACACCACGTTCTTAGTTTAGTTCTCACTAAATCGTTCTTAATTTCTTGACAATATCACTTAATAAGTGATTTAAGAATGAGCGTTTACTTGTATAGTACGTATGTCTACATTCTACTTATTCATTACCAATCAATTAGGATTATAAAACTAACTTGGTCAACTTTTGCATACAATTGGCCATGTATTAGATCCTTATATATAACACCGCGTTGCGGTGTACCACACTGATACCTAAGCTCGGCCTCACTACCGTAGCGTGAAACTCCTTTGTATAAGTGGTGCTGTTGTGCCACTCTTCATTAGGTCAATACACTGCACTGCAGATCATATGACACATTAAGCCTTGTCTTGGCGCGCGCTGTATGAGAACACTCAGCACTCGAAAATTTTTATAGACAAAAATTTTAGTGAACTTCTCGGCTTCATAACTTCTTCGTTATAAGTTCAATTTGGTCCGTTCAAAAGCCTACAACTCATAAATAACATACTCTAAGCGTTTATATATGAATTTTACAATTATGAATCCATTAATTCGAAATTCACTTTTAAGTTCTTTTTTGAATGTTCGTTAAACGTTATTAAGCGTTCAATACTCGTTTTCTTCGTTTTAAGTCAGAATCTGACGATTCTTGATCCCACAACTCTTAAATTCCCTATCTCATGTGTTCACATTGAAAAATAACATTTTCAAGTCCCACACCAACTTTCGACTACTAATCCGGAATTTCAACATTTTCGACGTTTAAAGTCTAATTCCGTAAAATTTGCCATAACTTCGTTACTAGTGTTCTATAAGCCAAATCGAATGGAACACTCCATTAATTTCATATCTACATCCTAACCAAGCAAGATGCACATATATTAAGAGTGATGATGTTTAATTTTTCATAAACAATCAAATTCATCAAATGATATTTCCTACGATTTTAACTTACGCAAACGATTACGATTTCTATTTCCACGTGACTTATAAAGGTTTTACATATTATAAGCCATCCTTATTCCTCCATGAGAGGCATACTCCACCAATTCATGATTCTTTAGAATCAAAGAAATCAAAAGGATGGAAAACTATTATTAAGGAATATTACCTTACCGATCTTTACGTTCTTGCTAAAATCTCTAATGAAAAGCTTCAAGGTGAGATGATGGCTTAAGTCTAGCTCTTTCTCTCTCTCAATATATGTTAGATGACTCTTGTAAAACCTTAAATAACTAACATTTGCCTTCTATTTATGCAATTCAAATGGAGGGTAATTTGGACCTTTCTCCCACCTCCTTACTATTCACTACTTCATCACCAAGTAAAATACTTGGTGATCAAGTAGTGCACTTTACTTGACCACCAAGTGCCCGGCCCACATGCCCATGGGTTATCCCCATGGGTTGCTCCATGGGTTTTACCCATTCGGTGACCCACCAGTTCGGTCCACGGTTCAGTTTCTTGGATCGGGCTTAATTAATCCTAACATTGGGCTTAGACTTGGGCTTAAACAAATAAATCTTTGGGCTTGATTACTTAATCACTTGGGCTTGATATAATCCAAACTCAATTGGATTATACTATGTCCTAAACTCTAAATCCATAACACCACTTGCATATTATACATATAATTCGTGTATTCTCTTCGTATAATACTCATACGATAATCTTATTGTACTTCGTATTAAATCTTCATATTGTACTCGTATACTAAATAGTATAATACTCATATAATGTACGCATAATCATTATCATAATGCATTATATGCATCTCATTTCCTTCTCAGAAATCATTCTACTCAACCCTTAGGTTTTAAGTTCACAGGCGAAAACTTCGTTCGCCATAAATGAAATATTATTAGATAATCCATCACGTCTTTATATTCTATCATTACGCGTTTCTCGGAATTTCAAACTTAATTCCCGAGCAGAAATGGATGAATAGTGTTTTTACGGAAAATTCTCAAAAAACTTTTATTTTCATCTTGAAAATTCAAAACAATTAATTCTAGCATGTAGCCAGAATACTAACTACATTGGCACATTCTAGGTCATAAAACGACCTTCACATAGCTTACTCACATTAATAATCAATTAAATTCATTTAATTCACATAATCAAATAAAAATTTTAATTCTCATATAAATCTGATTTTCTCGGGCGTTACATACGTAATGAAAGTAAGAAGATGGCTTTGGAATGACCTCGTTCCGAGTTTTAAAGAAGAAGTTATGAGATTTCAAAATAGGCGTCTCAAACATGTTCAACACTTAGAAAAATTTTCTTAGTTTTAGAACTGGCGCAAATTTTTTTGAGTTTTAGAACTAGTGCCGCAGCGACAGTTATGCCTTAGGAAGTGGCACTGTAGCGGTAGCCCGGGGACTAAGCTACTAGAGTCGTGCGCTGCAACGTATCGAAAATAATAGACAGGTCTTCAAGAAAGACCTTGCAAGGAGGCAAAACCTAGAGAACAACTTTAAACTGCTAAACTCTTGCGGTAAGTTTAAGGAAAGATAATGAACATATAGTTCACATAATGTAAAAATTAATTAAGTGTTTTAAACCTATAGTAAAGGTTCAACGAAAAGATTAAACAGGATTAAAGGACAAAGAACGTAAACGCAACGTAATTAAACGATCAGTCTTAGTATACAACGAATGTTATAACTTTAATGGTTTAGATAATTTAAGTTAAGTTTAGGTTGTGGTACAATTGTAATCTTTAATAGTGTACATATTGGAGCTGGTCTAAACAATTCCTTTAGAGAGCGAAGGTATATACGAAACTAGCAACCGATCTAACTCGTTGTGAAAGATAGTTTGTTGGTTGTTTGTGGGAAACCACTCAGAGTACCATACGGAATACTAGTAGAGACTCGATGTGTTCAAAGTCCTTGAAAAGCTATAAGAAGAAGATAAGAATGTAAATCATCGAAGATGATGATCGTACGAGTTAAGACATCTCCGTATATCGTAACGACGTAAAACGGTAAAGAAAGTTTGTTGCGTAAACTTAGATTGCAAGAACGTGAACCCTAAGAAGTAAAGTTAAGTTCAAACCAATACGTAAGTCAAGTATATGACTAATTGGTGTATATGTTATTTCCTTACGTGATATATAGGGATTGCGATGACTGGTTCAGCGTAAATTATAAGTTGTAGTTGTGCGTAAGGAAAGTTTCTTAACTTCATTCATATTTTTAAATAATTGCTAGTTTCTTAAACTTTCTCAGATGTTGAACTTGAGAAGTTTTATCTATGTACAAATGTGTGATATTTATACAAGGTGGTAGAATGTAATACGCCTTGTGCCATAATTTTAACACATCAGTGTTTCTATGAGATGAACTGTTTTATGATTGAATTGTTCAATATGAAAATATTATGTTTATACATGAACAATTATTGTTAAGTCTTTGCTAATGATTCTAGCCAGACAGAATGTGTATGAAAAAGGTAGAAGAAAGAAAGTATTTCAAAGTGAATGTGACTAATGTTTTAAAATGATAGGAATCAGAATTTATTCCTATTATTCAAGCTACTTCATAACCTTTGTTCAGTTATTTAAATCTTAAAAGAATGTTTAAATTCTTGAAGTTATTTACACAACTGCTAGGACTTGCTGATCAATTGAATTCTCGCACTTACTTTAAATGAAAAAAAATTCAGCGTACGACTAGAAGAACTTAAGGATTCTATAAAGATCAAGTTCACCGGTATCTAGAAGAAATACCATTCAGTATATGAACGAGCGTTGAAGATCAAGCCAAGACTTGACATGAAGAATAGTTTAATGAACTGTTATGTATCCTTTGAGGCAGATGAAAGTCACTCTTGTAAGATGTAAAGAATAATGTAATTATCATTATTTGTAATGAACGAGGTTAGAAGGTATTAGAAGCTGGGATTTGAGAATGTATGTTGTTATATTTAGCTATATAATGATGTATGTTTGGAAAGAGATGTATTCGTGATGTACGAAATCTGGGTGAGAAGATAGACCAGATTTTGAGATGTTACGAGTTGGTATGAGAGTTGAGAGGTTATAAACCTTCGGTATGAGTACCTAAGACTATAATCGTAAAGAGAAGGATAAGAAAATTGTGATGCCCCAAAAATAGGTATACATCACCCATTCTGAGTCACCAAATACATGGTACAAAAAACAACTACAACTTTATTACAATTGTCGTGCAAAATACGACAACACATACTGTGAGTTTAAATACAAATATTGTCTTCTAGACAATATCCACACCCAAATAAAGTCCTCATTACAATTATTGATACACTATTTTACAAAAATAGCGAGGACTGCTAAAACAACTGTCTAGGACCATCACTCTATACCTTGACTGGTTCCTGCTATGTTCTCGCTTCCTGAGAAGAAAAATGGAACAAAAAGGAAAAGGGTGAGCTCAACTAGCCCAGTAAAGAATATTATGACTAAGATAATATACAACAAATTATCCATAGTCTTCAACAGGGAAAAATCTGATAGAATATAATAGACAACAAGTTTTAGATCAACAACTGCAGCGGAAACAACAATTCATTACAAGAGTTAAGTAGAGAATGAAATCTATTATCATCTATGAATTTAAAAGTCCATCATCAATATTTTATCCCTGTAACATCAATCAATATACATCTTGAATCAAATACTAATCTTAACACTACGGGCCAAAGATATTCATTTGTACCACCAGTTGGTCATGTTCATCTCAACACCTATTCATCTTTGCACTACAGGCCAAAGATATTCATCAAGTATCACCATTAAGGACTGAGGATGATGAAAAACATTTTAGAGAACGAATCCAGTGAGACAGAAGGACAAATATTAGGGATTCATATTTTGGTTTATCCAAATTAAATAATACTCCATAATACCCAAGTGTGAAGTAGAATAAACATCAAAACATGGATACAATCAAAGATAGTAACCATAAAAGACATCTGGGATGAAAAAGAGAAAATTTTATTTTTCGGTGAATAGTACCGTATTAGTGAATAGTGATATATACGTGAATAGTAATCCCGACACAAAAAGGTAGAAATTCCACAATAAAATTCATAACAATATCTCACCATAATGATATTGAAGAAAATAATATCATTTAAAAAGAAAATAACAGCCCTTACCTCAAAGAAACAGTACTTCGGAATGAAAGGTCAGATGTGATGCTGAATGAAACTTGTACTGAATAAAAACTCTCAAAGTATCTAAATATTCATAAAATACGCTCGATAATATAGAGAGAGAAAGAGAGAAAGCTTATGTTTCTGGTGTGATTTTCAATTCTAACCTAAGCACCTATTTATAGGAAAATGCTAGCACGCCGAAGCAGACTTGACCTATTACCTGATGGCTTTACCTGCTACTATTGCCACCAACCACATTTGAAATAAAATTTTAGCACATTTCTCACCAAGCAAAAGTGGGGCCAACTCAATTCTAAAATTTTCCACCAAAAATCATTTATAATATAATTTCCGTATCAGACACCTCTTAAAATTCATAACAAATCATACATTCATTTTTAACGGTTCAAACTTTGTGGACATATACTCAACTTCTATATGTATAACATATCTAAAAATCACAACGATCCAACGATCGAATTAAAAATTATAACTCACGTAATATATCTCAAGAATACTGATTTGATTTTTAATACCTCCATTCCGATAAATATACTGATAAAACACTTCAACATTAATAGCCAGAAAAAATAAATATTTCCTTATCATATAAATCAATAAATAATTATTCACATATAATATTACAGAAACACAATAATGACAAACTGCATCAGTTATTATCAGAAAGAGGGGCTTTCCAATAAGGATTTCTCTCTCATCGGTGCGCAATTAGGTTACCAAACTCTCCTTAGAAAGAACTTTCTAGACATTGCCAATAATTTTATCTAATAATATTATTCAAATAATATGAATTATTGATCTGATAATGGAAAATATTGTGCAGTGACAATTATTGAAACAACAATAATATAAAATATCAACACAACAATTATTGAATCAATAAAATAAAATATTTAACAGTAATTACTGTAACAATTATTGAGTAGTTCTTTCTTATGTAAGAATTAATAATTCAAAAATATTATACAATACCGTACATCTTTGCAACCACGCAGACATCGTATTTTAACCACCGTGTATTCCAACGTTGTTAATTCAGAATAACTACGCCGTTATTTATAAAAACTCAAACTTGTCATTTTATTCATCCGACGGTTATTCTCGTTATGAGGCCCATTTAATGGTCAAGTACCATCGCATTTAATATTTCCCCGACAACAAGAATATTCCACGAGCAAACGAATATTCCCTGACAAAATGAATATTTTATAACCACTTGCTTATTTTGTAAAATTTGCACATTTCACCCATAACCAAAGTATTATATCAAATTAACTCCTTATTATTTCAAGATAATAAATAGAGAAAATTTAATTTTATTCATAATAAGTTGGGGTCTTATAACCACCCCTCCTTATGAAATTTTGTCCTCGAAATTAACTTACGTACCTAGTGTTTCGAAAAGGTGAGGGTACCTCGCTTTCATTTCCGATTCCAACTCCCAGGTCATTTCTTCAATAGCATGGTTCCTCCACAAAACCTTAACTTGTAGTATAACCTTGGCGTGGAGGACATGCTCTTTCCTATCAAAGATCTTAACAGGTACCTCCTCGTAAGTCAAATCTTCGGCTATCCTGTCTAGTTCTAACTCAATAACGTGGTTTGGGTCTTTCACATATTTACGAAGCATAGATATGTGAAAAAAATTATGAACACGAGACATGCTTGTAGGTAACGCTAGTCTATAGGCCACATTTCCTACTCGGTCAAGAATCTGAAATGTACAAATAAATCATTGATTGAGCTTTCCTCTCTTTCTGAATCTTATAACTCCCTTCCATGGCGCAATACGTAACAGTACATGATCCCCAATACCAAATTCCACGTCCTTTTGATGAAGATCTACATAACTCATTTGTTGATCCTGCGCCGTTTGTATACGTTGTCGAATCGTTTGGATCTTTTCCGTAGTCATACCTACCAACTCTAGTCCCAACAATGTTGCTTCACCCACCTCATCCCAACATACTAGAGAGCGACACTTTCGTTCATACAAGGCTTCAAATGGAGCCATAACTATACTTGTCTGATAACTGTTGTTATAGGAGAATTCCACCAATGGTAAATACTTATCCCAACTCCCTTTGAAGTCTAGGACACAAAGTCTTAATAGATCTTCAAGAGTTTGAATAGTCCTCTCTGATTGTCCATCCGTTTGAGGATGGTATGCCAAACTGAATCATAAATCCGTGCCCATAGCTTTCTGCAAGCTAACCCAAAATCGTGAAGTGAATCCTGGGTCACGATCTGAAACTATTGATACTGGCATGCCATGCAATCTCACAATCTCATTCATATATATATGAGTAAGACGTTCAAGGGAATAAGTCTCACGTATAGGCAAGAAATGAGCAGACTTGGTTAATCTATCAATAATAACCCAAATCGCATCTTTAACTTGAGAAACCTTGGGAAGACCCGTAACGAAATCGATAGTAATATGTTCCCACTTCCATTTTGGAATCTTAAATGGTTGCAATGGACCCTTTGGCATTTGATGCTCTGCCATTACACGTTGATAGGTTAAACACCTCGAGATAAACTCTGCGATCTCTCTCTTCATATTCTTCCACCAAAATGTATGTCAAAGATCATGATACATTTTGGTACTCCCAGGATTGATTGAAAATGGTGTGTTGTGTGCCTCCGTCATGATTCTATGCTTCAAGTTAGAATCGTTAGGAATGCAAAGTCTGGAGTTGACTCAAAGTATTTCTTCTTCATCGATTCCTGCTTCTGGAATAGCACCTTCTTGTACTTTCTTCTTCATACGATCAACCTATGTCCGTAGCTTCGAGCAAATTTTAACTTTATCGATTAAAAGTTGGTTCTACTCATATGTTTGATATCATCATGTGGTTACTTGGAGCCTTTAACTCTATCTCCATCCTTTGTAAGTCGTACAAAATGGGCCTTTATGTTAACAACATTGCACTCGTACCCACATATGATCTTCTACTTAATGCGTCAGCTACAACATTTGCTTTTCCAGGATGATATTGAATGATATGGTCGTAATCCTTCAACAGCTCGAGCCAACGTCGTTGCCACATGTTGAGTTCCTTTTGGGTGAAGAAATATTTGAGGCTTTTATGATCCGTATAAATCTCCACTTTCTCCCCATACAGGTAATGTCTCTAGATTTTCAACGCAAAAACGACTGCTGCCAACCCCAGATCATGAGTAGGATAATTCCTCTCTTATTCTTTGAGTTGTCGTGAGGCATAGGCTATAACTTTCACATGTTGCATGAGAACACATCCTAACCCTTTGCCTGAAGCATCGTTGTAGAAAACAAATCCATCCGAACCAGATGGTATTGTTAGAACAGGTGCCGAAATGAGTCTCCTCTTGAGCTCTTGGAAACTCTTCTCGCATTCCTCGCTCCATATGAATTTTATATCTTTTTGAGTTAGCTGAGTTAACAAAGTAGCAATTCGAGAAAAACCTTCCACGAATCTCCGATAATAACCAGCTAAGCCCAAAAAGCTACGCACTTCGGTCACCGACTTCGGTTGCTCCAAACTTTGTATTGTTTTAATCATCACCAGGTCAACAAATACTCCATGTTTAGACACCACGTGCCCAAGGAATGCTACTTTCTTAAGCCAGAACTCGCATTTCTTCAGCTTGGCATATAGCTTGTTGTCACGAAGTCTTTGATGAACGAGCTTCAAATGGTGCTCATGATCTTCACGGCTTTTGGAATAGATGAGGATATCATCAATAAAGACAACAACGAACTGATCCAAATATTCTTTGAATACACGGTTCATCATATCCATGAAAGAAGCAGGAGCGTTAGTCAATCCAAAAGACATGACTAAGAATTCATAATGCCCGTACCGAGTCCTGAAGGCAGTCTTTGGAATATCCTCAGTTTTAATCTTCAGCTGATGATATCCAGAACGAAGATCAATCTTTGAAAAGAATTGTGCTCCTTGCAACTGTTCAAACAGGTTATCAATGTGAGGTAGTGGATACCTATTCTTAATGCTGACATGGTTTAATTCCCGGTAGTCAATACAAAGTCTCATACTCCCATCTTTCTTCTTTACAAATAAAACAGGAGCACCCCAAGGGTATGTACTAGGACGAATGAAACTGATGTCTAACAATTCCTATAGTTGGACTTTTAACTCATGAAGTTCAATAGGAGTCTTTCGATATGAGGTTTTAGAAATGGGCTTTGTACCTAGTTCAAGATCAACAAAGAATTCAACTTCTCGTTATGGGGGTAGACCAGGAAGTTCTTCCGGAAATACGTCAGGAAATTCATTAACAACTGGAATATTATTCAAATTTGACGTGTTTTTTGTTCAAGTCCATAATATGGGCTAAGAAAGGTTGACATCCGTTTTTCAATAAACGAATAGCTTTATGGCTTGATATGACAATGACTGATTTTAGTGGTTTAGTTGCTTGAATTCGTATAACAGGTTTGTTAGGAATATGAAAACTAATAACCTTTAAAAAAACAATCAATTTTGGCATGATGAGTGGTTAACCAATCAATCCCTAAAATCACATCAAATGCAAGTATCTTTAAAGAGATAAGATCAACAGGTAATGTGATTGTGCCAACTTGGATCAAGCAAAATTTATAAACTGTAGATGTAACAAAGGTTTCACCCAACGAAGTTTTTTATCGATAAGTTAAAGTCCAATTTCTCCAGAGTCAAGTTTAAACATTGAGCAGCCTGTGGGGAGATAAAAGAATGGATAGAACCAGTATCTAGTAAGGTATAAACTTCACAAGAGTTCGAGATTAGCTTACCGGTGATCACCTTGTTCGGGTTTCTCGCGTTTTGGCCAGTCACGACAAACGCTATTCCTTGAACCACCGACTATGTTTTTTCGTAGTCGCCTTTGGTGCCGCCATCCCAGTTGGACTTGACTTTGCTACCGGATAAAATCAAGCTATGTGACCGTCTTTTCAATAATTTAATAATTGTTCTGTTCCAGTCTAATAAACTCTACCACCTTCATATGACGAATACTTTTAGGAAAGTACTTGTCATTGAATAGTTTATGAAATTTTTCCCAAGATATGTTGAGTGCGGCTGGCTGGGTACGCTTTCACAAATTTCCACCAGTAATTTGCGTCACCACGAAACATAAAGGTGGCGAATGGAACCTTCTGTTCCTCTGTGCAGCCCAAGACATCGAATATCTTGGTAATTTGCTTAACCCACATTTTCGCCTTAATCGGATCGGGCTTTCCCTAGAAATACGGTGGTCCCAACTCCTTGAACTGTTTGGCTGTGACAAATCGTGTGTTGCTATCATTTCAACCCATATTTTGTACACGAGTCTCCGTCATCTGATTTTGCATAAACTGTAAAAAGCTTCTAAACATCGCATCATTCATTGTTTGCTCGATAGTGTTGTTTACAGGAGGAATATTGCATTCATGTTGCACGTTCTCTTGGTTGGTAATTAAAGGTTGTTCCACAGTCTCATAGACTCCATTGTTAATGTTTTCAGCTGCCATTCTTAAAAACTGCCATAAAACAAGGGTTAATTAAACAAATTAATATATCACATAATATCCCTATATTATGACTGACCAACAAATAAGTTTAGGTAGGACACACTAGCGAAAGATTTACTTGTTTCTCCCCTCCTAGTTCTATTTACTGATCTCCACCAGAGACCATATCCCTAAGCTTTGATACCAACTGTGACGCCCCCAAAATAGGTATACATCACTCATTCCGAGTCGCCAAATACATGGTACAAAATACAACTACAACTTTATTACAATTGTCGTGCAAAATACGACAACACATACAGTGAGTTTAAATACAAATATTATCTTCTAGACAATATCCACACCCAAATAAAGTCCTCATTACAACTATTGATGCACTATTTTACAAAAATAGTGAGGACTACTAAAACAACTGTCTAGGACCATCACTCTATACCCTGACCGGTTCTTGCTATGTTCTCGCTTCTTGAGAAGAAAAATGGAACAAAAAGGAAAATGGTGAGGCAAATAAAGATAATATACAACAAATTATCCTTAGTCTTCAACAAAGAAAAATCTGATAGAATATAATTAACAACAAGTTTTAGATCAACAACTGCAGCAGAAAGAACAATTCATTACAAGAGTTAAGTAGAGAATAAAATCTACTATCATCTATGAATTTAAAAGTCCATCATCAATATTTTATCCCTGTAACATCAATCAATATACATCTTGAATCAAATACTAATCTTAACACTACGGGCCAAAGATATTCATTTGTACCACCAGTTGGTCATGTTCATCTCAACACCTATTCATCTTTGCACTACAGGCCAAAGATATTCATCAAGTATCACCATTAAGGACTGAGGATGATGAAAAACATTTTAGAGAACGAATCCAGTGAGACAGAAGGACAAATATTAGGGATTCATATTTTGGTTTATCCAAATTAAATAAGGACTGAGGATGGTGTGTTGTGTGCCTCCGTCATGATTCTATGCTTCAAGTTAGAATCGTTAGGAATGCAAAGTCTGGAGTTGACTCAAAGTATTTCTTCTTCATCGATTCCTGCTTCTGGAATAGCACCTTCTTGTACTTTCTTCTTCATACGCATCAGCCCCATGTCCGTAGCTTGAGCAGCTTTAACTTTATCGATTAAAGTCGGTTCTACTCATATGTTTGATATCATCATGTGGTTACTTGGAGCCTTTAACTCTATCTCCATCCTTTGTAAGTCGTACAAAATGGGCCTTTATGTTAACAACATTGCACTCGTACCCACATATGATCTTCTACTTAATGCGTCAGCTACAACATTTGCTTTTCCAGGATGATATTGAATGATATGGTCGTAATCCTTCAATGTACTCGAGCCAACGTCGTTGCCACATGTTGAGTTCCTTTTGGGTGAAGAAATATTTGAGGCTTTTATGATCCGTATAAATCTCCACTTTCTCCCCATACAGGTAATGTCTCTAGATTTTCAACGCAAAAACGACTGCTGCCAACCCCAGATCATGAGTAGGATAATTCCTCTCTTATTCTTTGAGTTGTCGTGAGGCATAGGCTATAACTTTCACATGTTGCATGAGAACACATCCTAACCCTTTGCCTGAAGCATCGTTGTAGAAAACAAATCCATCCGAACCAGATGGTATTGTTAGAACAGGTGCCGAAATGAGTCTCCTCTTGAGCTCTTGGAAACTCTTCTCGCATTCCTCGCTCCATATGAATTTTATATCTTTTTGAGTTAGCTGAGTTAACAAAGTAGCAATTCGAGAAAAACCTTCCACGAATCTCCGATAATAACCAGCTAAGCCCAAAAAGCTACGCACTTCGGTCACCGACTTCGGTTGCTCCAAACTTTGTATTGTTTTAATCATCACCAGGTCAACAAATACTCCATGTTTAGACACCACGTGCCCAAGGAATGCTACTTTCTTAAGCCAGAACTCGCATTTCTTCAGCTTGGCATATAGCTTGTTGTCACGAAGTCTTTGATGAACGAGCTTCAAATGGTGCTCATGATCTTCACGGCTTTTGGAATAGATGAGGATATCATCAATAAAGACAACAACGAACTGATCCAAATATTCTTTGAATACACGGTTCATCATATCCATGAAAGAAGCAGGAGCGTTAGTCAATCCAAAAGACATGACTAAGAATTCATAATGCCCGTACCGAGTTCTGAAGGCAGTCTTTGGAATATCCTCAGTTTTAATCTTCAGCTGATGATATCCAGAACGAAGATCAATCTTTGAAAAGAATTGTGCTCCTTGCAGAATCTGCTCAAACAGTTATCAATGTGAGGTAGTGGATACCTATTCTTAATGCCGACATGGTTTAATTCCCGTTAGTCAATACAAAGTCTCATACTCCCATCTTTCTTCTTTACAAATAAAAGCAGAGCACCCCAAGGGTATGTACTTAGGACGAATGAAACCGATGTCTAACAATTCCTATAGTTGGACTTTTAACTCATGAAGTTCAATAGGAGTCTTTCGATATGAGGTTTTAGAAATGGGCTTTGTACCTAGTTCAAGATCAACAAAGAATTCAACTTCTCGTTATGGGGGTAGACCAGGAAGTTCTTCCGGAAATACGTCAGGAAATTCATTAACAACTGGAATATTATTCAAATTTGACGTGTTTTTTGTTCAAGTCCATAATATGGGCTAAGAAAGGTTGACATCCGTTTTTCAATAAACGAATAGCTTTATGGCTTGATATGACAATGACTGATTTTAGTGGTTTAGTTGCTTGAATTCGTATAACAGGTTTGTTAGGAATATGAAAACTAATAACCTTACGAAAACAATCAATTTTGGCATGATGAGTGGTTAACCAATCAATCCCTAAAATCACATCAAATGCAAGTATCTTTAAAGAGATAAGATCAACAGGTAATGTGATTGTGCCAACTTGGATCAAGCAAAATTTATAAACTGTAGATGTAACAAAGGTTTCACCCAACGAAGTTTTATCAGATAAGTTAAAGTCCAATTTCTCCAGAGTCAAGTTTAAACATTGAGCACAAGCAGGGGAGATAAAAGAATGGATAGAACCAGTATCTAGTAAGGTATAAACTTCACAAGAGTTCGAGATTAGCTTACCGGTGATCACCTTGTTCGGGTTTCTCGCGTTTTGGCCAGTCACGACAAACGCTATTCCTTGAACCACCGACTATGTTTTTTTCGTAGTCGCCTTTGGTGCCGCCATCCCAGTTGGACTTGACTTTGCTACCAGATAAAATCGGGCTATGTGACCGTCTTTTCAATAATTTAATAATTGTTCTGTTCCAGTCTAATAAACTCTACCACCTTCATATGACGAATACTTTTAGGAAAGTACTTGTCATTGAATAGTTTATGAAATTTTTCCCAAGATATGTTGAGTGCGGCTGGCTGGGTACGTTTCACAAATTTCCACCAGTAATTTGCGTCACCACGAAACATAAAGGTGGCGAATGGAACCTTCTGTTCCTCTGTGCAGCCCAAGACATCGAATATCTTGGTAATTTGCTTAACCCACATTTTCGCCTTAATCGGATCGGGCTTTCCCTAGAAATACGGTGGTCCCAACTCCTTGAACTGTTTGGCTGTGACAAATCGTGTGTTGCTATCATTTCAACCCATATTTTGTACACGAGTCTCCGTCATCTGATTTTGCATAAACTGTAAAAAGCTTCTAAACATCGCATCATTCATTGTTTGCTCGATAGTGTTGTTTACAGGAGGAATATTGCATTCATGTTGCACGTTCTCTTGGTTGGTAATTAAAGGTTGTTCCACAGTCTCATAGACTCCATTGTTAATGTTTTCAGCTGCCATTCTTAAAAACTGCCATAAAACAAGGGTTAATTAAACAAATTAATATATCACATAATATCCCTATATTATGAGTGACCAACAAATAAGTTTAGGTAGGACACACTAGCGAAAGATTTACTTGTCTCTCCCCTCCTAGTTCTATTTTCTCGATCTCCACCGAGACCATATCCCTAAGCTTTGATACCAACCGTGACGCCCCCAAAATAGGTATACATCACTCATTCCGAAGTCGCCAAATACATGGTACAAAATACAACTACAACTTTATTACAATTGTCGTGCAAAATACGACCAACACACATGATGAGTTTAAATACAAATATTATCTTCTAGACAATATCCACACCCAAATAAAGTCCTCATTACAACTATTGATGCACTATTTTACAAAAATAGTGAGGACTACTAAAACAACTGTCTAGGACCATCACTCTATACCCTGACCGGTTCTTGCTATGTTCTCGCTTCTTGAGAAGAAAAATGGAACAAAAAGGAAAATGGTGAGGCAAATAAAGATAATATACAACAAATTATCCTTAGTCTTCAACAAAGAAAAATCTGATAGAATATAATTAACAACAAGTTTTAGATCAACAACTGCAGCAGAAAGAACAATTCATTACAAGAGTTAAGTAGAGAATAAAATCTACTATCATCTATGAATTTAAAAGTCCATCATCAATATTTTATCCCTGTAACATCAATCAATATACATCTTGAATCAAATACTAATCTTAACACTACTACGGCCAAAGATATTCATTTGTACCACCAGTTGGTCATGTTCATCTCAACACCTATTCATCATTGCACTACAGGCCAAAGATATTCATCAAGTATCACCATTAAGGACCTGAGGATGATGAAAACATTTTAGAGAACGAATCCGGTGAGACTGAAGGACAAATATTAGGGATTCATATTTTGGTTTATCCAAATTAAATAATACTCCATAATACCCAAGTGTGAAGTAGAATAAACATCAAAACATGGATACAATCAAAGATAGTAACCATAAAAGACATCTGGGATGAAAAAGAGAAAATTTTATTTTTCGGTGAATAGTACCGTATTAGTGAATAGTGATATATACGTGAATAGTAATCCCGACACAAAAAGGTAGAAATTCCACAATAAAATTCATAACAATATCTCACCATAATGATATTGAAGAAAATAATATCATTTAAAAAGAAAATAACAGCCCTTACCTCAAAGAAACAGTACTTCGGAATGAAAGGTCAGATGTGATGCTGAATGAAACTTGTACTGAATAAAAACTCTCAAAGTATCTAAATATTCATAAAATACGCTCGATAATATAGAGAGAGAAAGAGAGAAAGCTTATGTTTCTGGTGTGATTTTCAATTCTAACCTAAGCACCTATTTATAGGAAAATGCTGTAGACGCCAAGCGAGACTTGACCTATTACACGATGGCTTTACTCGCTACTATTGCCACCAACCACATTTGAAATAAAATTTTAGCACATTTCTCACCAAGCAAAAGTGGGGCCAACTCAATTCTAAAATTTTCCACCAAAAATAATTTATAATATAATTTCAGACGTATAACCTCTTAAAATTCATAACAAATCATACATTCATTTTTAACGGTTCAAACTTTGTGGACATATACTCAACTTCTATATGTATAACATATCTAAAAATCACAACGATCCAACGATCGAATTAAAAATTATAACTCACGTAATATATCTCAAGAATACTGATTTAATTTTTAATACCTCCATTCCGATAAATATACTGATAAAACACTTCAACATTAATAGCCACAAAAAATAAATATTTCCTTATCATATAAATCAATAAATAATTATTCACATATAATATTACAGAATCATAATAATGACAACCAGACCGTTACCAGGAAAGAGGGAGCTTTCCAATAAGGATTTCTCCTTATTGGTGCGCAATTAGGTTACCAAACCTCTCCTTAGAAAGAACTTTCTAGACATTGCCAATAATTTTATCTAATAATATTATTCAAATAATATGAATTATTGATCTGATAATGGGAAATATTGTGCAGTGACAATTATTGAAACAACAATAATATAAAATATCAACACAATAATTATTGAATCAATAAAATAAAATATTTAACAAAGAATTATCGTAACAATTATTGAGTAGTTCTTTCTTATGTAAGAATTAATAATTCAAAAATATTATACAATACCTGTACTATCGCGTAAACCATGCATATTATCGTATTTTAACCACCGTGTATTCCAATGGTGTTAATTCAGAATAACTACGTCGTTATTTATAAAACTCAAACTTGTCATTTTATTCATCCGATAAGTTATTCTACATTATGAGGCTCAACGAATGGTCATTTGGCCGCATTTAATATTCCACAATAAAATTCATAACAATATCTGAACATAATGATATTGAAGAAAATAATATCATTTAAGAAGAAAATAGTATCCCTTACCTCAAATAAATAGTACTTCGGAATGAAAGGTCGGATGTGATGCTGAATGAAACTTATACTGAATAGCAACTCTCAAAGTATATAAATACTAACAAAATACGCTCGATAATATAGAGAGAGAAAGAGAGAAAACTTATATTTCTGGTGTGATTTTCAATTCTAACCTAAGCACCTATTTATAGGAAAATGCTAGCACACCAAAGCAGACTTGACCTACTACCTGATGGCTTTACCTGCTACTATTGCCACCCACCACATTTGAAATAAAATTTTAGCACATTTCTCACCAACCAAAAGTGGGGCCAACTCAATTCAAAAATTTTCCACCAAAAATCATTTATAATATAATTTTCAGACGTACACCTCTTAAAAATAATAACAAATCATACATTCATTTTTAACGGTTCAAACTTTGTGGACATATACTCAACTTCTATATGTATAACATATCTAAAATATTATAACTCACACAATATATCTCAAGAACACTGATTTGATTTTTAATACCTCCATTCCGATAAATATATTGATAAAACACTTCAAAATTAATAGCCACATAAAATTAATATTTCCTTATCATATAAATCAATAAATAATTATTTACAAATAATATTACAAAATCACAATAATGACAACCAGACCGTTACCAGGAAAGAGGGGGCTTTCCAATAAAGATTTCTCCTTACTGGCGTGCAATTAGGTGACCAAACCTCTCCTTAGACAAAACTTTCTAGACATTGCCAATAATGTTATTTAATAATATTATTCAAATAATATTAATTATTGATCTGATAATGGGAAATACTGTGCGGTGACAATTATTGAAACAACAATAATATAAAATATCAACGCAGCAATTATTGAATCAATAAAATAAAAATATTGAATAAGTAATTATTGTAAAAATTATCGAGTAAGTAGTGCCTTCACGTAAGAATCAATAATTCAAAAACACTATGCATACAATACTGCATCTTTGTGTAACCACACGTACATTCATTCGTATTTTAACCACCGGGTATTCCAACAGTGTTAACGGTAATAATTACGCCATTATTTATAAAAACTCAAACTTGTCATTTTCTTCATCCGACAAGTATTCTGTTATGAGGCCCACGAATGGCTACGCCGTCGTACGAATATTCCCCGAAAACAAGAATATTCTATGACCAAACGAATATTCCACGACAAAATAAATAATTTATAACTACTTGCTTATTTTGTAAAATTTGCACATTTCACCCATAACCAAAGTATTATATCAAATTAACTCCTTATTATTTCAAGATAATAAATAGAGAAAATTTAATTTTATTCATAATAAGTTGGGGTCTTACAAAAATTGTTGAGTTAAATGGTTAAGGAAGAAGATCACCACATGATTATATTGAATCGTAATAACAGATGTTTTGTTAAACGATGGATGATTTATAAGTAATGCTATAAATGAGTGGTACTATGAAGTAGTATGGGAAGAATAACTCAAAAGAGTTGTAAATGATATCATACAAATTAAAGAAAATATGTATTAATTAAAGAGAAAGTTAGAAGTTGTAAGATTTCGATTGAGGACTCATGTGATAGCTGAGTTGTACCAAATTTTGTTATGGGCAGAAGTTTTTACTTTGGGGTAACAACCACCAAGTTTATTACAGTGATAGTCATTGAAATAGTAATATCGCGCTATCAATATATATATGGCGAGAAGGTGAATCTTTACTCATTTATATACTTGATAGGTAGACAATGATAAGATAGATGTGAGTTCTTGAAACTCATACTTATGAAAAGTTTTTGACCTATAGTTATATGCTATGTTTTTGAGCCCTAAGCGTATGGATAGTCCTTGATTTGTTCTTGGATTATAGATTGCGAAGTTCTTAAACATATATGGTTGTGGAAAGTTCGTAAACACATAAAGTATGTGAAGTTGATGGACTATACTAAGGTATATGAATGTTTAGACTGAAAGTAAGTATTTTCAGTATACTTATCATTGAAGGTGCTAGAAAAGAATAGTTTAATGAACTGTTATGTATCTTTGGTGGCGGATGAAAGTCACTATTGTAAGATATAAAGAATAATGTTATTATCATTATTTGTAATGAACGGAGTTATAAGGTATTAGAACATGGGATTTGAGAATGTATGTTGTTATATTTGGCTATATAATGATGTATGTTTGGAAAGAGATGTACTCGTGATGTAAGAAATTCGGATGTGAAGATAGACTGGATTTCGTGATGTTACAGCACTGCAGCGTCGAGACTGAGTTGGAGCACTGATTTCAAGTCTTTGTCTCTCGTGGAAGCGCCAGATCCTCAAGATAATCTGAAAAATTGCCAGCCTTAGCGCTTGGCCTGTAAATTTAATTTTTAATATACAATTCTATAATTGTTTGAATAGTTTAATGTTATGACTATGGAATGTGATTAGACATGTTGTGGTGTTGTTATAATATCAAATATGAAGATTATTATTAGTAATTAATGAGTTATGTGATAATTGAAAGTAGTGTTAATAAAATTAAAAGTGTGGTTTGACCATGTGGTTTGTAAGGACCGAGAATTTTAAACGACTATATTTTTACGAATGAATTTTTAATTATTATTATTTTATTAATTATTATAATTATTGGTATCCATAATATTTTGAACATATGTGATATAAATTAAGCAAGATAGTTAATTTATTTATTTTAAGTTATTGTATTCTTAATCAATTTGATTAATGGAGAGTATGATAAGTTATGTTAAGAATTAACATAGATTGCGTATGTTAACCTTGAATGGTAAATTAAAAAGATGTATAATGTTTAAGTGATTAACTATTGATACTAATTATATAAACCGATTATATGATTATGTGAGTATTTAAATATAATAAGAATTTATCAAAAATGATAAATGTGTTATGGATTATGTGGAATAATGTATATGGATAAATAAATATACATTATATAATGTGTATACAATTATTTTGAATATAAAGAGAATTAAAAATAAAGTTATGTAACTAATATATATATATATATATATATATATATATATATATATATATTAGGTGTGGTAATTAAATTACCTAAGGGTATAATATGGAATAATGTTAGTATTTCAAATATATACTAACCCTAAAGACATTTATTTCATATATCTCAATTAGTTAAATTTTATAACTTTAGTAAAGTAAGTCTAATTTGGTTATACAAATTTAATGTACATGAGTGATTATTTAAATTTACAAATGAGTGAATCGAAACCCTAATTAAATGATTAGGGTAGGATAAAAATTAAAAGTATGGAACTATGCTATTTTTCTTGGCCCAAAGAATTAATTTAAAAGCTCAAAATAATTTAATTTAAAGCCCATTAATTAGTCCACTTGTTAAGGGGAATATTTGTCATTTGTTAAGAAAAATTAAAGCATTAGAAATAAAACACAATTGAACTAGAATGAAGGAGAGGGGCTGCCACAATGCAGGAGAATGAGGGGGAGTATATGTAATTATTTAAATTACCTACCCTTACCAGCTCTCTCTTATGTGTCATCTATCTACCTTAACAATCATTTTATACAAGTGTGCAAGTAACATTTTGCTAAGGCTACAAGTAACATAAGATAAGAGATAGTAGATGGGAGTGTATCTTAGATATACTTCATGTATCTATAAATTTCATCCTAACAAAAATCTAATTTCTTTCTCTTTCTTCTCATTTCCATAAGTTTCTAACCAAACCACACAAAGAGAGAGAAAGGAAGACCATTTTCTGTAACAATCCAGAAATTTAAATTGTAATTTTAAATATTTATTGCATTATATAAATATTTAATTGATGTGTTTATGGTTTAATAAATATTTTTTTATTTTGTTTTGATTTAATTATTTATTTGTTAAATAAATAATTAATGAGTGAAAGAAATTAATTATTATGAGATTATATTCTAATTTAATTTAATTAGAAAGTTGATAGGGAATAAAGGGATTATTATAATGTTTTAATTTAAATTTAGTAATAAAATGGTGACATAAACTATGCTATAAATGAGTTATTAAAATAAATTAAAGGAGTTTAAATTAGTTTTGCCAAACAAGGCTTAAAGATATTAAGTCTTTAATTTTTAAAGAGTTTTGCCAAACGGAGCCTTATGGCTTTCGGACTTTTGAATTTTGAATTATAATAATATAAATAAAATAAATAAAATATAAATAATATATATTAAATTATGGTAACTGATAATTTTAAAGGGACAATTAGTAGACGTCGATTTTAGACGTTTGTAAATCGTGTGTTGGTTTTGTTTAACTTACGTATAATGTATTTGGTTTAAACTTAAGCCTAAGTAGAAAGTTACAGAGAAAAAGGAACAACAGTTTTCAGAGAGAAATTGAGAGAAAGTTTTGAGTTTTCAAGCAATTCTCAGTGGTTAGAAAGGATTCTTAAAGCAACAAAAAGGTATTTTTCCCATAACCTTAATATTATATATATATATATATATATATATATATGTGTGTGTGTGTGTGTGTGTGTGTGTGTGTGTGTATGTTTTACGACATTGTTCTTTGTGTTCTGTGTTCTGTGTTATTGACTATAGTATGAAGTTTTTACAAAACTTTCTGTAAACCATGTTTTTATAATTTGTTGTGAAATTATGTGTAATTGTAATTTAATTTTTTAACTAGCACACACACACACACACACACACACACACACACATATATATATATATATATATGTGATTGTATACTAAAATACGTTTGCAAGAAAGGAATTGGCTTTATAGTGAGTATACATATAAAAATGACTGGTATGAGTATAAAAATTTATATTTGATTTTGAGCTAATTGTGAAATTGAACCTTAAATATGCTAATTTGTTAAGAAATAAAAAGAAAGTAGTTCAAAGGAATCAATTTACTGTATAATTGTTGTTACCGTGTTCACTGCGTTAAACAAATGTTAAAAAAAATAGAGTTTTGGTTTAAAACATGGTATTCGAGGATTTAATCTTTCTAAAATTATTGTTTAATTGTTTTTAAATTGGTATATATATGATGGATAAAGGTTATGTGTAAATTCCGTAAGTTCTACATGTTAAATTAGCTGCTGAATAGTCAGAATTTAGCTTTGATCTGTTCTTCAAGTTCGTAGCCTCAGCGCCAAAGTTAGAGCCGAATCCCCGACTTTCGGCCAGAAAGCACCGCCCATGGCTTGGACTTCAACATAAAGCAATACCACTACTACCACATCATAGTTGTCATTTATTAAAGGTAAATCAGCGCCCCACAACGCCTAAGCTAGCGAAGTAGGGCCAATAATGAGTTTTCTTTAACACAAATTCTGTAAATGCTAATATAATGTAATATTATATCTGTTAAAAATGTCACTGTGTTAGTATGGTATTATAATTCTATGAATGAGTATATTAATAATACTTAACGAGTGTTATTATTATTTTATTCATTTAACTTGATTATGTGGTTCAAAATCAAGACATACATGAGATAGGTACTTATTAGTATATAAGTATCTATAGTGACTAATTGAATCCTAACGATGTGTGATTAGGATATTGTGAATCAAATTATTACGGTTTAGCCTACACACAAGGCAAGTGTTCTAAATATACATTTTCATTGAGCATGTTTCTTGTATCTAGTTTATTTATGATGGTGCAAGTGTTCTAAACCTTATTCTGATATTGAGCAAGTTATTCTTGTCTTTAACTTGTTATTTAGCATGCAAGTTTATATATCCTGATATACTAATGTTGGACAAGTTCTATCATTTAATTTACTATTTGTTATGCATGCTTAGAACTCAATTCTAAATAACCTTGGCTTAATATTGTTCAAGCAAGGTATGTTATAATTGTTTAATGTTTATGCTCTTAGATTATTCCTAAAGCATAACCTTAGTGTACAATATTGATTTAGTTATGATTTATTCCATAGCATAACCACCAGTACAAAGTAGTAAATAGACAACACTTAAACCACAACGTTTTTAAAAAAAAATTGTGAAACCCCCAAAATAGGTATACATCACCCATTTTGAGTCGCCAAATACATGGTAAAAAAAATAACTACAACTTTATTACAATTATCGTAAGTCTACATTGGCAGCCCATTGTAAGCCTTCTTACATTCTATAAAGCCTTTCTTCTCATACTAGCACACACTGTTATACACATTGAGAGTCGTGTGTGTGTGTTTACCCAGACTTCGGTCTGTGGTTTTCATTTCTGTCTGTATATATATATTTATATATATGTATATATTTTTATACGGACTAACATTATCGAGTTATGTCTCGATTGAGCCTAGACTTATGTCTGGAGCGTTTATTTGCTTATATATATATATACATATATATATATAAACTGATGTCAGACTCTGTCTGATGAGCCTGAATTTTACATCCAGTGTGTTTAATTGCTTATATATATATATAATTATTGTCGGACATATCCGAAGAGCCTGGATTTTATATCCGGTGCATTTACTACTTTCCTGCCTAGAGTTTACTTCGTGGCAGTTGATAGCTTTTACAGCTTTATTTACATTCAAGTACCGCCTGGAGTTTACTCCATGGCGGTTGATATCATTTATTTCTATATCTACATTTATGATCCCTCGTGGAGTTGCTTCGTGGTGGCTGATCACACACACACACACACACACACATATATATATATATATATATATATATATTTACCGCTTATATATATATATATAAATGCTTACTGCTTTCCATACAAATTGTTGTATCATGTGAGCCTAGGAATCAAGTCATCACAGATTCAAATCATGAATCTAGATTCGATTCCGTGATGGACTTTTTCCAAATATAGCAGCTTGTACATTATTCTGATGTCTCGAATTCCTGGATGGTGTCATGCCCATAAGGAGTTCGGCACTGTTGTATATTATTTTCTAGTAGATGCCTCGCATCCCGAAAATAAAAGCAAACAAGCCGAGCATTTATTAATAAAATGGAAGTATCAAAGGCCTCAATTACTATTGAGCACAGGGTTTGAAAAACCTTTTTTATAAAACTTCATTGCTATATCTTGCTTAAAACTTAATTTTCTACAAAATTCAAACCCTATGTATATAGGTGTGAATGAGACATAGCACTACTTTGAAATAATTGCACATTGATCCACACACACACACACCCACACATTCATATAACAGTTTCTTTGAAAAGTGGCGGTCACCGTGGCAACACGGATGTCTGGGGGTGCCTAACACCTTCCCTCCGCATAACCAAGCCCTCCAACCCTAAATAAATCTCGATTTCAAAGACCCGTTTAGCAGTGTCACATCACTGGGTCAATGTACAAACCTTTTCGATTGCGTTGGTGAAACCAGTTAAATACACGAACTGGCGATTCTTAAAGTCAAATCATCGACATTATACATGTCGGACCTTTTTCACTTGATTTTTCAAAAAAATTCACATTAACATGAGAACACCAAAGAACAAGTAACGAAAAGGGACATTAAAAATCCCGACGTCGACACTAGTGAAACTTAATTGAACAATTACCTTGTACAACTGGGTTCACTTGGTAAACTTGTATAGTTGTATTCATTTATTTATTCTGGCAAATGACTAGTATCTGTTAATCTCAGGAACTGCTAGTTAGCTTCTATTAGATATGGTGGCATTTATGAACTTATAGCCATATTATTTTGATTCTTGTTGTCTATGTATTGGAATTCAACTATTGTGATATAGTTGAGTTGCAAATTTATCTCAGTGCTGAAATGGTAGGCATTTTAAGCTGTTTTATTATGTTTTGTGTTTCTCCTTGGATAAGAAGAACAACGAAGCAGTCAAACTTGCGGATACACTTGCTTTACTTTTTCATGCTTATATCCAAATGTAAAATATAGTGAACACTTGAAACAATATCAATATATAGCAATAATGTGATGCAGTATATGGCTAATACTTGGAAGGTGACTTAGAATATTTGTCAATTTGTAATCTTTTGGTTACTATTTTATAGAATTTAACACTAATCTTTTGTCTTCACAGGAAAAAGGCAATATAGATGTTGTAATCCGCTATTATTTGATTGCCATTGAGGTTTGTATACAGCTAAAGACTTGAATTTATTACTAGTAGTCCACATCTTTTCTGGTAATCTTTTAGGAAGCATGAATGGGTGGTATTCCCCCCTCCACCCTCTTCCTTCTCAACCTCCAACTCCCACACAAGCTGGAAGGAAAGCAAAAAAAGAAATTGTTTGGTGCTTGTGTCACCATTAGTTATTGAAGGTAATCTTTTTGAAGAGTCTTGGATCTATTGCAATAGAGGTATAGATAGTGGTGAAATTGTAGGAGTGTTAGGCTTTTATAATATAAAACACAATGAAAGTGACGATTAAATTTTCCATAAGTCTTGAATTTGGCATTAATGTTAGTGTTTTGGTGGTATTTCTCTAAGGTCCTCTTCATGTGCAGTGCTTTAATGGGTGTTGTCCATGATGATAACTTCGTACTATAAATCTTTTGGGTACTATAAAGTATCCTGATACTTTTGTTTGTGTCCTCTTCATTTTGCGAGTTTCTAATTCTTGTGGAACTGTTTGTGCCATGCTTCTAATTGAGGACTAGTTGAAGTTCATTTTTGTTAGCTTCTACAGGACTAAAAATTATCATTGTTAATAACTAGTAATTTAAATATTTATTATACATGTCAAGCTATACAATTGATGTAGTCACATTTTGATAGAATAGGAAAACTGATTTCTATATTGCTTGGATGAGAGATGGATCCTTCTCTAACTTAACACTACTTGGAGTTCTTATTTTATTGTTATTATTTTATAATTGGATGCAAGTGCTAACTTTTTATGTACTACTTGGAAAAATAAGCCCTTTGACAAGGTCAATTAGAATTATCATTCTGAGTATTGTATTCAAAACACGCGTGATTGAGGTTGAGATTCCGATTATTTGCAAAGGCAAATCGGTTTAATCTCATGCCAAAGGAGCAACTATTTGTGAGAAATACATTAGCTTGGTTCACTCTGGCATTTGAGTTTATCAAGGAAAACCTTGTGGTACTGAGAATATGTTTGTTGATGAGTTAAAACTTGAAAAAGAGAGTTACTGTTTTTGAATATTCATTTCTTTTAATTTAAATTATGCACTTTAAGTGAACTTGTAGATTATTTCTTCTAGTATGTTACACTAAATATTATTTCTCCTAAAATTAAATGGGAATACAGATTATGGAAGCTAGAACCTTGTTAACACACAATAAGAGCCGAACTAAGGCCAACACAGAACAAGACTGGTCAAGCAAGGGCTCATAAGATAAAGAAAGTCTTTTTGTGCCATCAATTCTATCATTATTGACCATGTTGGATCTAAGCAGGTAAGTACCCATAACCTTGAGAGTAATGAATCCAATGACTGGCTTGATGTTGATGACATTGATGTGGCATGATTTCAAAGCAAAAGCTTTATAAATTTTGTTTATGTACTTTTTCTAGGCTCCTACTGTGAATACTTTTTCTAGGCTCTTACTGTGAATAGTTTGGTTTATGCAACTATTGAGTCTATTACTGGCAGTTATGTTGAATCACAAACAGATGTTGTGGCCAGTCTTAGGGAGGAAAAGCGATGTGAAAATAGTTCAGTTATCTTGCCTTTGAGCAATAGAGAAGGGTTTACTGAAAAATTATGGGAATGAGATTTTCCCTTCCTTTCTCTACATTTATTGATTGTGTCATGCTCTTAGTGTAGAATGTCAAGGACAATGTTGTGATGATTTACATGAAAGGGGAGCTTGCTCTTCCTCGGTGTGGATTTAGCTCTCTAGCAGTGAAAGTGTTGAATGAATATAGTAAGTTTCCAAATGTTCTTTGTAAGACCCCAACTTTTATGAATAAAGATGAATTTTCTATAAATAACATTTTTGAATATTATGGAGTGAATTTGATATAATGTTATAGTTGTGGGTAATATTTATAAATTTTGCAAAGTACGCAAGTTGTTGGTCGGGGAATATTCATTTTAACAGGGAATATTCGTACGACGACACAATCATTGGTGGACCCCACAATGGAATTATTGTCGGATTAAAAAAATGACAAAAATATTTTTATGAAAATAACGACGGAAGTTTTACTGTTAACTGTTGAAACACCCGGTGTTAATAGTACAGTAATATGTATGGTTGCATAGTAGCACACGGTATTGATTATTGATGCTTACGTGAGAAGACACTCAATTTTGTTCAATTATTGTTACATTAATTGTTGCATAGTATCTCACGTTATTGATTCAATTATTGTCGATATTTTATATATTCTTAAATCAATAATTGAGATGACAAAGTTATTAATATTATTATTTGCAATATTAACGATATTTAGAAGTTCTGTCAAGGAGAGGTTTGGTCACCTAATTTGTGTTAAAAAAGTATATATATATATATATATATATATATATTATATATATAAATTTTGTTTTATTATTATTATAAATATAATAAAATGTAAAACTTTTTATATAAAAATGTAATACTTTTTATAACATTTTGTTTTATTTGATTATAAATAGAATATATTATATTTTATTATGCATAGTACTGCGATAGTAAAACATTTTATATAAAAGAGAATACTTATACAAAATTATTTGTTTTATTAGATTACAAATAGAATATATTATATTCTATTATGCATGTTTGCATAGTAAAATCTTTTTATATAAAATAGAATAATTTTATAAAGTTATTTGTTTTATTAGATTTTAAATAAAATATAAATAAATATATATATATATATATATATTATAAATAGAATATATTATATTTTATTGAATGGTATCCTTTCCATTCTCCTATAAATAGGATGCTTAGTTAGAATTGAAAACACACCAGATATTCAGAGAATTCTTCTTCTAAAATCTTGAACGTATTTCTTTAGAGTTTTAAGAATCTTTGAGCGTAGAAAACAGTATAAGTTTTCTTCAAGAATATCCTCGCCCTACGAGTCGGAATACTCTTCTTTTTAAGGTAAGGGGTATTATTCTTTCGTATTCATTAAAAGAGTTATTTTCTTTCAATACTCGTAAGGGTTGTTATTTCATTCTTTATTATTATGTTGGAATAACATGTCTATGGCAATCTTGCATACATGGTGAAATTCTTACATTATCCCATTCTTTATTATTCATTTGAATAACTCGTCATGCGGCGGTCTATCGCATGCTTGGTGAATTCTGTTATTATTCCATTCTTTATTATTCTGTTGGAACATCCTGTCTGTGCGAATTACGCATGACCTGGTTCCAATCTTTATTATTCTGTTGGGAATAACCTATCTGTGCAGTCTATCGCATGCATGGTGAATTCTTCTGTTATTCTATTCTTTATCATTCTGTTGGAATAACCTGTCTATGTGGATTACCACATGCATGGTGAATGATCCTTTGTATTCATTTCTTATTGAATTGTGGAAATGATCTGTCTACGTGGATTACCGCATGGCGACGAAAATCCATTTGTAGTTTCATATATTCTATTATACTCAGTTGGTTAAAGTTTTGGCTTCTATACTCCATGAAATTAGTAGAATATCCTGGATATTTGCGTTTCATCTAGTATCTTTTCATGGAAATATTCTTCAGAGCATTCTTGAATTTTACTCCACCAAGCAGTATCATGTTGACAATTTGGATGTTGTTGAATTCAGGATAAATTAACTTATAAATATTTAGAATTTTTTCTTGGACTTGTTTTATTGAATTCTTATATCATTGTCATCATCCTCATGTTTATATTTTGTTGAAAGTCATTTGTGGCCTGTAGTGCATAGATGGACTTGGTATGATTATGACCACGGATTATTCGGTATAATCATGTCCGTAATGTTACAAATGATGTGGTAAAAGTCCTCATTAGCCCGTAGTGCATTGAGGACAATTGTTGGCATGATCATGACCATTAGTGAAAACACGAATATCCTTAGCCCGTAGTGCATGGATAATTTGTGGTTGTGATACTAATGAATATCCTTGGCCGTAGTGCAGGGATGATGTGGAATATTTATTGAGCTAAGTCTGAATGATAAAAGTGATGAAAACCTTTTAAAATCATAGAAGATACTAGATTTTATTCTCTACTTCACGCTTCTAATGGATTGCTTATTTCGCTGCAGTTAAACTTGATGTTTGTTATATTATATCAGTTTAACACTGTTGAAGACTAACGATAATTTATTCTGCATTATCTTAGTCATAATATTTCTTACTGGGCTAGTTGAGCTCACCCTTTTGCTTTCATTGTTCTCTTTAGGAAATGAGAACGTGTGAGGGACTAGTCGGGAGCAGGTGGCGGTCAAATGATAGCATTAGTAGTCCTCACTATTCTATGAAATAGTGTGATAATAAATGTATTGAGGACTTATTTTGAGTTTGAATATCATATAGAAGACAATATTTGTATTAAAACTCTTTCATGTTGTATATTTAAGGTTGTATTTGTATTACATACCATGTATTTGGCGATTTCGTAATAGGTGATGTATACCTATTTTGGGGCGTCACATTCTTCTTCATTATTATGCGATAATTTAAAATGGAGTGCATGAGTTATTAATAGATTTAAATTCAGCAACACCGATAATTGGAGGCTTATGTGGACTAACAAGTGAACCTTGCATTTCTATAGCGAGAACTTCAAGACATATATAATATGTAACTGGAGAATTATGGGGTAAGTTTTGAGGTCTATTGCATGATAGAGTTTATATTCTCTCTCCGATTTATATTAAAAATATCCATAACTGTAGTTTTGCTATGTTCTATACGTTGATGTTTGAGGTGGTTGCGTTTAATGATCATATGAGATTTTCCCTATACTTGTATTTTTCTTACAACTCCTAAACTTGTAAACTTGGCATGTGAACAACTATAACTTTTTTAGTGGTCAAGGTACTTAGTTCTTTGCTTACCTTTGCAGAATGATATCAACGATATTTTAGACTTCGACTTTTTAGCATTAATCTTCGATGAAGAGAAGCTAATATTATATGAGCGAGCACAAGTATGTATAGTGCAGCATATCCTGTTATCCAGTGGTATTGGGAGGTTGCTCAAGGTTTCAGCAAGGAAGATAAGGAACGACTCTTACAGTTTGTGAATGGCACCTCAAAGCGCACAAAAACATGTGTAGTAGCATAATTTTATAGATAGTTTGGTTTATTTTGTGGGTGCATGTAATCAAATTCACAATTCAATATGGTCGTAATTTATATTGAAAAGTGAATTTGAGATGCATATATGGATAGTTTGGTATATATTTTTTGGATGTAGTAATTTGAAACTGTAAACGAATGGTATTATTGGGATGTATTTTGAATTGTTGATACATTTTGGATTTAAATTTAAATGAGAATTTAGACCTTTTAGCTATATATCATAGCATTAGAAGATTTTAGGTGCATTGGTAATATAGGTGAACCACAATTTTTTTTTTCCAAGTCAATCTACAACATTTTAAAAACTTTGTCTAAATGTGCTTAAACGTTGTCTGATATATTAAACTACAACATTTTTAGCCAGAAAACGTTGTGGAATCATAACTTCTACAACGTTTTTAAGCATCTGCTAATTTATGGAAAACAAATCTACAACATGTTTTTCTTAAAAAACGTTGTGTAATGTGCTTAACTACAACATTTTAAAAATGTTGTGTGAGGGTGTCAAATAGATGACACCCTTAACCACGACGTTTTTTTCGCGTTGTCTATTTACTATTTTGTAGTAGTGAACATTGTGAACTTTTATTCAACTAATCCTTAGTTGGTGTTCGTTAAACTCTAAATTACCTTGAAACTTATCCAAACCAAACTTACTTTGGTGCAGACTCATATTCTAAATGTTGAGATGAACAACCCTATTATAGGGGATAACTTACGCATAATGTTCAAATATTTGTGCACAATACATTATACGAAGGGCTGACCCCCCTAAGTACGAGGAGTCCTTATAGTCTTACGATAGTTAAAGTTTAAGTTGAAAGAATACTTATAACTATGGACATAGTTCATAGTCTTTTGACCCTTAGTTATATATTTCAGATTTTGTTCCTGATTATTATTGATAAAATACCTTATTCATTTTTTATTGAGTCTATTCATTTGGTAATTGATATGATGTTTATTCATTATTGTTTTAAGTGAGCTTTGTTTGCTCACTCTTTCTTATATAATCATTATAGCTAAAGTTGAGAAGGTCGAATAACCTACGACCAATAGAGGGAAAGGGAGGATAAGCATGTTTTGAAGACTTGTAAAACGGTTGACTATTATATTGTTGAATTTTATTTTAATTTGATGATGTATTTATTTAATTTTTTGCATATGATGTTTGTAATTAAAGGTTAGATAACCTGGTAGATTTTGTTGGATTTGTTGATGTAACCCTTTAATGGAAAGGTTTATTGTTAAACTTTATTATGTTTGGGTAGTTAGATATGAATGTTTTTATCAAGTGAACACCAAATTTGGTGGAAGTGAAATACCCTGATTTGGGGGTGTCACAAGTTGGTATCAGAGCCTTAGGTTATGAACTTTAGGTGGGGAAAAGCCTTAGGAAGTAACCTTTGAAAAGATAGTGGTGATAAACTCTTATCGAGTTTTAAGGAAGAAGTAATAAAACACTTATATGCTTATGTGGTTGCAACCTATGTGCTCGTGAGTGTCGAGTAGTGATGATTAGTAATTAAAACTTAAAAATTTTGTTGTCAGGATGGCTTATGTAGGAGAATTCAGTTAGGCTAGGGAGGAAGGATCCCAGATACCTAGAGAAGAGGAGCCTAGAGATATTCAGGTGGTTTGGAAACAACTACTGCCACTGAAAACATCTCCGCTGGTCATAGTGGTTGAGCAGGATGTGGTTGTAGATGCTTTAAGCTGGAAAGGTTGGGAAAAGTTGATGCGGATAAGTACTCAGGACGAGCTCATTTTAGCAATGACAAGACTGGAGTTAGAAATAAAATTTCCAAAAGAAACCGATGAAAGATTGTTCCAGATGGAAGCTAGTTCAACTTTGGTGGACAAGGTAAAGAATGCTCAACTACAAGATGAAGAATGTAGAAATATCTCAGAGAAATAGGTTGAGGGTATTGAAGTGAAATACAAGATCAATAGTGAAGGGCTACTAAGATTCAAGGGAAGAATATGGGTTCCAGCTGTACCAGATATTAAAGAAGAAATCTTGATTGAAGCTCATAACTCAAGATATTCGATACACCCGGGAAGTATGAAGATGTATCAAGATTTACGATGACACTTTTGGTGGCCAAACATGAAGAGAGATGCCACATAATGTGTTGTGAAATGCTTGAAATGTCAAAGGGTCAAGGCCGAGCATCAAAGGCCGAGCGGATTACTTCAACCATTGGAAATACCGAATGGAAGTGGGAACATATCACAATGAATTTTGTGGTAGGTCTTCCAAATACTCAGAGAGGATACGATGCGATTTGGGTGATAGTAGACACACTAACAAAATCAGCACACTTTTTACCAATAAAGATTAGATTCAATCTTGATCAGTTGGCAAAGTTGTACGTTAAAGAAATTGTTTCGAGATATGGAGTTCCAGTATCAATTGTGTCAGATAGAGATCTGTGATTCACGTCAAACTTCTGGAAGAGACTACAAGAATGCATGGGAACACAGTTGAGAATGAGTATGACATATCATCTACAAATAGATGGTCAAAGTGAACGAATAATCCAAACATTGGAAGATATGCTTAGAGCATGCATCATGAATTTCAAAGGGTGCTGGGATGAACATTTACCAATGTTGGAATTCGCCTATAACAATAGTTACCATGCAAGCATCGGCATGCCGCCATACGAAGCATTATACGGCAGGAAGAGCAGAACCCCTGTGTTGGGATGAATTTGGTGAATGTCAACTATTAGGACCAGAACTGGTACATCAAACTGTTGAGATTGTTAAACTCACCAGGATAAGATTGTTAGCTGCTCAAGACAGACAGAAAAAGTATGATGATTGACACAGACAAGATCGTGAATTCAATGTAGAAAATTTCGTGTTCTTAAAAGTTTCACCTTGGAAGGGGAAAATTTGTTTTGGTAAAAAAGGAAAGCTAAGCCCGAGGTTTATTGGACCCTTTGAAGTGCTGCGAAGAGTAGGAGAAGTGGCTTATGAGGTAGCTCTACCTCCAGAGTTGGAAAACCTTCATAATGTTTTTCATGTTTTGGTATTACGACCGTATAAACCTGATTACAAGCATGTGATAGAGTACGAACCTTTAAAGTTTGATAAAGACTTGTCTTATAAAGAGATTCCTATTCAGATAGTCGACAGGAAAGAACAAGTGCTCAGGATTAATGTCATACCTTCTGTGAAGGTAATATGGAGGAACCACAATGTCGAAGAGCCTACATGGGAACTCGAAGCTGAAATGATGAAGAATTACCCTGCATTATTTATTTAATCTATGTCTTCAATTCTGGGAACAAAATCTTTGTAAGGAGGGAAGAATGTGTAGAATAATTTGTTGAGCTGTGATTCTTAGGACAAAATTCTTGTTAGGAGGGAATGATGTAACAATCCGAAAATTTAAATTGTAATTTTAAATATTTATTGCATTATATAAATATTTAATTGATGTGTTTATAGTTGAATAAATATTTGTTTAATTTGTTTTGATTTAATTATTTAATTGTTAAATAAATAATTAATGAGTGAAAGAAATTAATTATTATGAGATTGTATTATAATTTAATTTAATTAAAAAGTCGATAGGGAATAAAGGGTGACAATAAACTATGCTATAAATGAGTTATTAAAATAAATTAAAGGAGTTTAAATTAGTTTTACCAAACAAGGTTTAAAGATATTAAGTCTTTAATTTTTAAAAAGTTTTGCCAAACGGAGCCTTATGACTTTTAGATTTTTGAATTTTGAATTATAATTATATAAATAAAATAAATAAAATATAAATAATATATATTAAATTATGGTAACTGATAATTTAATAGGCTCAATTAGTAGACATTGGTTTTAGACGTTTGTAAATCGTGTGTTGGTTTTGTTTTACTTGCGTATAATGTATTTGGTTTAAGCCTAAGCCTAAGTAGAAAGTTACAGAGAAAAGGGAAAAGAAGGTTTCAGAGAGAAATTGAGAGAAAGTTCTAAGTTTTCAAGTGATTCTCAGTGGTTAGCAAGGATTTTTAAAGCAACAAAAAAGGTATTTTTCCCACAGCCTTAATATATATATATATATATATATATATATATATATATATATATATTTTCTGACATAGTTCTACGTGTTACGTGTTCTTGATTATAGTATGAAGTTTTACAAAACTTTTGATAAACCATGTTTTTATAATTGGTTGTGAAATTATGTGTAATTGTAATTGTAATGTTATGTTATATATATATATATATATATATATATATATATTTATTTGATTGTAAACTAAAATACATTTGCAAGAAAGGATTTGGCTTTACAGTGAGTATACGTATGAACATGACTAGTATGTGTATAAAAATTTATATTTGATTTTGAGCTAATTGTGAAATTGAACCTTAAAAATGCTAATTTGTTAAGAAATAAAAAGAAAGTAGTTCAAAGGAATCAATTTGGTGTATAATTGTGGTTACCGTGTTCACTGTGTTAAACAAATTTTTAAAAAAATAGAGTTTTGGTTTAAAACATGGTATTCAAGGATTTAATCTTACTAAAATTCTTGTTTAATTATTTTTAAATTCATATATGTATGATGGATAAAGGTTATGTGTAAATTCCGTAAGTTGTACATGTTCAATTAATCGCTAAATGTATTGAATTTAGCTTTGTTACATTCTTCAAGTTCGAAACCTCGGTGGCCAAAGTCGCAGAAAAAAGCCCAGACTTTCACGCCATAATGGCTACCCACGGCCTCGTACTTCGTCTTAGTAGCACACTATCTCTGCCAAGAAAGACGCCTTACGATGAAAATCGTAGTGCTTGCAATGATGTTAGCGATAGAGACCAAAGAATGAGTTTTCTTTTACACGAATTTTGTAAATGCTAATATAATGTAATATTATATCTGTTAAAAATGACATTGTGTTAGTATGGTATTATAATGCTATGAATGAGCATATTATTAATACTTAACGAGTGTTATTATTATTTTATTCATGTAACTTGATTATGTAGTTCAAAATCAAGACATACACGAAATAGGTACTTATTGGTATACAAGTATCTATAGTAACTAATTGTATCCTAATGATATGTGATTAGGATATTGTGAATCAAATTATTATTGTTTAACCTACACACAAGGCAAGTGTTCCAACTCTACATTTTCGTTGAGCAAGTTTCTTGTATCTAGTTTATTTATGATGATACAAGTTTTCTAAACCCTTTTCTGATATTGAGCAAGTTATTCTTGTCTTTAACTTGTTATTTAGCATGCAGGTTTATATATCCTGATATACTAATGTTGAACAAGTTTTGTCGTTCAATTTACTATTCGTTATGCATGCTTAGAACTCACGTCTAAATAACCTTGGTTAATATTGTTAAAGCAAGGTATTTTATAATTGTTCAATGTTTATGCTATTAGATTATTCCTAAAGCATGGCCTTAGTGTACAATATTGATTCAGTTATGATTTATTCCATAACATAACATTGTGAACTTTTATTCAACTAATCCTTAGTTGGTGTTCGTTAAACTCTAAATTACCTTGAAACTTATCCAAATCCAACTTACTTTTGTGCGGACTCGTATTCTAAATGCTGAGATGAACAACCCAATTATAGGGGATAACTTATGCATAGCGTTTAATATGTTTGTGCACAATACATTGTACGAAGGGCTGATCCCCCTAAGTACGAGGAGTCCTTATAGTCTTACGACTGTTAAAGTTTAAGTTGAAAGAATACTTATAACTATGGACATAGTTCGTGGTCTTTTGACCCTCAGTTATATATTTCAGATTTTGTTCCTTATTATTATTGATGAAATACTTTATTCATTTTCTATTGAGCCTATTCATTTGGTAATTGATACAATGTTTATTCATTATTGTTTTAAGTGAGCTTTGTTTGCTCACTCTTGCTTATATAAGCATTACAACTAAGGTTGAGAAGGTCGATGAACCTACAACCAGTAGAGGTAAAGGGAAGATAAACAAGTTTTCAAGACTTGTAAAACTATTGACTATTATATTGTTGAACTTTATTATGTTTTGGTAGTTAGATATGAATATTTTTATCAAGTGAACACCAAATCTGGTGGAAGTGAAGTACTCAGATTTGGGGGTGTCACATTTTCAGTCAGCCACATGAAGAGTTTTTGCAAGCTATCAAGCTCTATAATCAAAACATAGCAAGAAAGAGAAAGAAAATCAAGCAAAGGTAGACCCTAAACTAGATTATGTAATTTATTGTTTACTTTTCTAAATCAAAACTTAGATCTATGATTCAAAACTTTAAAACTCTAGATTTACATGTTAATAATTGTATTATGTTTAGATCTAACCCTTTTGAGTGTCAAAAGTTGGATTTAAAGCATGAACTAAAAACTAGTTTTTCAAAAAATTAGAACACCCTAATTTTTTCTACTTTGAGGGCTTATAACTTGAGATCTACAACTTTGTTTTGCCATCCGTCAAAGAGGGGGACTAGATATATAAATTAAATACTAAAACCAAGTGGTATCACTCAAAAATAATGTTTTTACAAGTAGTAGTGATTGTTTTAGCCAAAACAGTTTCGTTTTTAAAAAAGAAATAAAACTATTTTTGGCCAGCCACTGCCAGGGGCAGTTTCATCATTTTTACGATCTTCAAAAATTGTGGAAATCTTTGGGATGATAATATGATGAGTTATCTTTTAAACCCAATTGGAATCACTGAAAAAGGAGTTGTAGAGTTTTGTATGGACTATTTTTGGCAAAGTAGGAAGAGTTGGTTTTTCAAAAAACAAACTGCACAAGATTTTGCAAGGGTTATTTTTGCCATTTAATTTTTGAAATAAATTCTGGTCTTTTGGGAAATGCAAATATATGATGTAAAGTAGCTCCTGTCCAAAAATGAGTTCATTCAGACTTAAATTGACCAAGTTATGGTCATTTTAATATTTAGGTTTTTTAGACGAAAACCGCTATAAACAGAGTTCTATAACTCCAATACCCGATAAATTTAAACTAGAGGTTCACGTGAACACGTGTGAGATTATTCTAAGATATGGGAATTTCTGGAGTTAAGTATAAAAAGGATAATTTCTTAAGTTACGAACTAAAAATGATTTTTGAAAAATACTAAAGGGATTTGAAACATTACACAAATTCTTTTTGTGTATGGAATATATATAAGTATATATGTTTGGCCAAAGGATAGAAAAATAAAAAGTTGATTTGGTATTTTCATGAAAGGAATTAATTAATCTAGTTTGTTGAATTCTAGTTTGCTGGATAGCAATTTGGTTTGCTGGATTGGCCATCTAGTTGTTGGAATTGGAATCCGGTTTGCTGGAATCACTACTACAAAACAGTAAATAGACAACACATAAAAGACAACGTTTTTTATAAAAACGTTGTGGTATTTTTTTTACAACGTTTTTTAATAAAACATTGTAGATACATATGAAAAAACGTTATGTATTTTATAAGGGTAATTTTTAGTTTTAAATAGATAACGTTTATAAAAGCAAAATGTTATCTATTTACAAAAACACGAAGCAAAAATAAAAACACGGAGCTTGAATTTTGAAATTAGAAGAAGGACGATAGTGAACCCTATCTCTTTCTTCTCTCTTGAACACGGATCTACTTTCTTCTCCCTTGAACACGAATCTACTTTCTTCTCTTGAGCTTAAACACGGATCTCCTCCTCTTCCCCCTCCTTTATCTCTCTATATCTTTCTCTCTTACAGTAAATCGATAGTTATCTCGGATTCCGAGACTTCAGCCTCGTCCGCCAGATCGGTAGCGGCGACATCGAAAAAGTGTACCTCTGCCGTCTCCGAAGCGACGAGAGCTGCTATTATGCCATGAAAGTGGTGAACAAGGAAGTTTTAGCTCTGAAAAGGAAGCTCCAAAAAGCTGAAATAGAGGCTCTTCATACCGATTTCGAAGCATCGCACTTTGCCATAAACAACAGCACAAACGCTTCTCTATCAGATCCTCAAGGTAAAAAATTCTGGTAAAAAGCTGTTAGTTTTTCTTCGAAGTCATATATTGATGGGAATTAGAAACAGAAAAGTAACAAACATCCTAAAATTATTTCATTAGAAAGCACTAATAATGGGTAATGTTTCTCTCTCAAGCTATTTATGGTGATTTTTATGGGTTTGTTGATAATTGTTTTCTTTTATGGGACTCAAAAGGTCTTTGCTTTAGACTAGTCCTATTAAGTTGTATTAGTTGAATTTGTGTCATCTGGTACGAAAATTTATATAGAATGTTGCATTTCCTAATCTGGGTCTGATGAGATATTGTTGGTTAACTAGAATTTGTCATATATTCTTGCAAAATTTCTTGTTTGGTGATATTGGGAGGCATTTCTGTTATTTGGTTAATCATTCATAGTGGGAATTTATTCATTTGAGGAAGTATTTTGAACTGGGAATCTCGAGCATAGATATTCTTGAATCATTAGATTCCTATTTGTAATTGAGTGGTGTAGATGGAATCAAGGTTAGTTTATGTTGGTACTTGATCTTGTTAACATAAATGGAGATTACGGTCTTTAGATTTTTATTTTAAATGTTTCTTCTGAGAATTTAAATGACTAATTCTAAATAAATAAATAAATAAAAGGAGATAACAGAGAGAAAGAACATAATTTTACAAGTAGAGTTGAGCCTAGGATGCTAATCCATGTTCAATATGAGATTTTGTTTGCTTAGCACACCAAGATTTCAGAATTTCCACATTGGTCTACATCTTTATGTTGTGCCTTCCCCCATATCCAGGATATTTTTGTTGATGCTCTTATGTTTTGTAGAAAATTAAAAAGAGAAGTGAAATTATGAAGCGAGAAGATTCAACTATAATCGAGCTTCTTTTTACGCGTGGCCTTCACGAGGTTCACAAATCCTCAAATTGCAAGTAATGTTTTCACCCTCGAAGCTAGAGTTGTTCTTACATTCTACACCCTCATGGTTTTGGCTCCAAGAACTGAAATTTGGTAATTTTATTACACAATATGGTAACAGCTCTGATTGATTTCCATCTTCTATGATGTAATATGAAACCAAATAGTAAATATTGGAAAATTAAACTATGCGATTAATAGGTTTGCTTTGCTCCAAAATTCAGACCAAGAAGTCTATTGAAAGTGTTGTACCATATGTTGTGCTTGGACTTCGGTATGCATTTTTACTCTACCTCCCTTGGAAACTTGATACAATACGGCTGATGTTTGCTAGCCAATACTGGCTACCTGAGGTGCGTCTTTGACTAGCACAAATAAATTTAGTTTCCTTTCTTGTTTTTGTCAAAACTGTTGTAAGAAGAAATCGATAATACTCATCCAAATTTTGCTTGTCCTGTTTGCTAAATAGTTATCTGGTATCCGACACTTTATGATGATCATGGCTAATTTTAACCACTTGATGTATAGGAATTTTTCTTGGTGCTGTTCATGGTATTGTCGAGTCCTTGTTTTAAAAGGTATACTGCGAATGGAATGACTGAAGATTCGGCTTATAAGAATGTAGTTTTAATTTGGTATGTGTTTCCATTTTATATTCAAGAAATCATTAGAGTCTTGGTTTGGCATTATTCTTATTGATTGTTTATCAACTGAACTGTAGTTGCTAAGTCTGGGTGGTGGAAAGTGCGCTCTCACGGGCGTGATTTCAGCAGCGAGCAAAGACCTTAAGAAAAGCGATGGAACAAAGAAAAATAAGATCCTTTGGGGTTCCTAAGCTAGAGGATGCTAATGAAGTATAGAACTTCAAAGTTTCTAGCCTTTTTTCTCTTATTTTTATAGATAAATTGAAGACTCTAGAATCTAGAAATCTTAGATTCTAGCGGTGCATATATCACAAACCGACATATCTTTCCCTTCTATGTTATAGCTAGTAACATACCGGTTATAAAAGAGGTTGAAGCAATCATGGACCCGAGAACCTTCACCGTCATGAGATTTTTCTAATGACCCATTCCTTTATCCCATTTGTATTACGAGCAAGAGGTAATGTTCGGACTTCAAATTCTAGGATGAGTTGGGATTCGGGTGGTTTAGGGTATCTTATCACGAGCACTTGGAATGCTTACATCTCGATCTTTGGGCGTGCATCTTTTATTTTTATGTTTTCTTGTAAGAAACTGAAATTCATCATAATTCTTGTGAAATGTTAGTAAATTAATTTTATGTACATAAAGGTGTAGCTTTGATGAAGCTGTGGATGACTTGTTCGTGTAATTGTGGTTCCTTTGCTTGATGGTGTATTAGGAGCGGTAGTTCTCGTACATACATACGGTTTAATGCTCTTATATCTCGATAGGAGTTGCATTTGGAATCCGAGGATCTCCTCCAAAAGTAAGTATTCATTTATCCATCTGTAGTTTAAAGGCGGTGTTTGTGGCACATGATTATGAAAAGGATATGATTACCATTTATCTCTTATTGAAATGTTTATTTTACGTGACCAATATAGATGCATATATATATGCATGTCCTCACGGTTTTATTATTGATATGTTCCGGGTTGGGGATCTATTGAACTTTTTAAATGCGGTATTTTTTGGTGTCCATATGTTAAGAAATCGAACATATCTCTAGAAGCACTGATAAAGAAAACTTTCTACCGCTCCTTGGATATGAGGTAACAATTCGTACATTATGTTGGAGTTTAAAATTTCTGCTTCTTCATTGATGTTTACTTCATTATAGAGAAAATCAGCAGGATTTTCAATTTGTATTTTCCATTTTTTTCCTGATCGAGTTGATTACAAGGATGAAGTATAATTTGAAACTACTTTTCTTAATTTCAAATTGATGATGATGCTATCTCGAGTTGTCACTCCATCTTCTTGTAAAGTATAGATCGTTGTTGCTCTATTTGCATGTTTTGTAGTGGAGAACTTGAGATTGGGATGTTTATTGAGAAGTAGAATGGTAATCAATATGAGAAACACAGGTGAAACCTATTTAAATGTTGCGATCAAGGATCTCAAGCGTGGTTATGTTGCATCCAACTCAAGGATGACCTTGCCAAGGAGTCGCTAACTTAACATCTCGGTCATCATCATGAACCAACTGATGATTGGAAATGGATATGCCCCAGATTCTTGATTGCCACACCTCTCACATTGCTATCAAGTTTCTTTGAGCTCTTGACCAAGATCATTGCTTAGGTAGTGCAACATGACTTAGGTAGTGCTCCACAACTTAATTTTATGGATAATTTGGTATATTTTGTGGATGTAGTAATTTGAAACTATAAACGAATGATATTATTGGGATGTATTTTGAATGGTTGATACATTTTGGCTTTAAATTTAAATGAGAATTTAGACCTTTTAGCTATATATCATGTTATTAGCATATTGCAGGTGCATTAGTAATATAGGTGAACCACAATTTTTTTTTCTTCTTTTTTTTTTCTTTATCTACAATATTTTAAAAATGTTGTATAAATTGGTTAAAAATGTTGTCTGATATATTAAACTACAACGTTTTTATCCAGAAAACATTGCGGAATCATACCTTCTACAACGTTTTTAAGCATTTGTTAATTTATGGAAAACAAATCTACAACGTTTTTGTGACGCCCCCAAATTCGGGTATCTTCCAACCCGTCATATGGTGCTCCACCATACTAACATCCATACAATCATTCAATTGAAATACAACAAAATGAATGTAATTACTACCTTCTTATTACAATCAAAGTAAAAAAAATCCTTCCTAGGTTCATAAACCGGTTACATCGTTCATTGTTCATAATGTATAATACACACAAACTTACTAAACTATTACACAATGCCTAAGCATCCATCTTAGCTTTGCCATTATCTCTCTTGGCATTCACTGTACGTTCATCCTTAACTGCATTTATATAATTCACGCAAGAAGTGAACATGACAGCTTAGCAAGTTTTAACAAAGGATAACAGTAATACCACATTCGTGAATTATATAACAATTCCGACATAACTGAACAATAGTTATGAAGTATTATGAATCAATAATACTTTAACAACTCATAACATCAATTCCTAAAGTATAGAATAGATTAGGAATTCTGAACCGGTCGATTGACCATGAACAGTAACTTTCAGTTTTCATACTTGAAAAGGAGTCCACAGCACTAAGGTCGTTCATCTGATAACTTACGAGCACTTCTAGGTGATCAGCCTATAGTACCCTATGTTAATCAACACTCATTCATTAAACGTATTTACGTTTAATATTTTTGGCAAACTCGCGTGCCCGTCGAATAATCGATGAAAAATACTTTTGTTTATTCATAAACAAACCTTACCTTCACATCCGTACCAATCACTTGGCATAGGATAGCGTTAACATTTCTATATAGAAAGATATGAATCATAATCAATTTATATATTACGAATAGTCTAGCCGAATTAAAATCTGGCATCGACCCTTTCTTTAATACAAGTCTTGCAATTCAGTTCAACGAATCACATAAAACTTGGCTAACATGGAAGTTAGACAAGCGTTAAGAAAACTTTCCGTTCAGCGTCTTCAAATAATTTAATCGACTGACCACAGCCTTTAAAGAATCTACATGATATATTCACATAGCACACTGTAATTAGCTATCAAACAAATGTTCACGTTGCTTCTACAAGCTTCTTTCTCTTCTAAGTCTTAGTTAACTTAATAACTTTATTAAAGTCAACATGACTTATTACCCTTCATCCTGGTTTGTTAATAACCAAACGTTATTAACCAGACTCGGACATAGTTGATAAAGTATCAACTTTGTTCATCGTTCATAGCTTATTAACATGCATTCAGCTCCTAAGTTCAATACCATATACCTAAGTATAGGTAGTATAGGAATAGATTTAATACACTTATGAAGTGTACAAACATTACCCCTTTAGGTTCCTAAACAAATGAATTTCAAAACCTAAGTCACTAACAACATTCTTGAACTCAAGTCATGGTAGCAGCTTATGCGAAGATAAAGATCATTTCTGCAGCCATGATTAGCGATGTTCAGGCCTCTCATGGCGGCCATCAAGATGGAACAATGGTGCTGCGGCGCCATTTAGCGAGACTCAACTTTATTGTGTGTCGTGACTGCGAGCGGCATTTAACACTATATCTGGAAATAGTCAGCTAGATCTCAATACCAGATTCCAACAAATTTTGAAAAACTTTGTGAAATTCCCGGGGCCATAAATTTTTCGTTATAAGTCCGATTTGGTCCGTTCAAAAGCCTACACGTCATAAATAACATAATCTACGTATTCTTATAATAATTCGACACTTTTGAATCTGATAACTCAAAATTCACTATTGAGTTCATTTTTAGACGTTTGTAAACGTTAAAAAGCGTTCAATGCTCGTTTTCTTCGTTTTAAGTTGGAATCCGACGATTCTCAAACCCACAACTCTTAATCACCCTATCTCATGTGTTGACATTGAAAACCAACATTTTCAAGTCTCATGGTAACTTTTAAAGTCTAATCTGGAATTCAACATTTTCGACGTTTAACGTCTAATTACGTAAAATTCGCCATAACTTCGTTACTAGGGTTCTCTAAGCCAAATCACTTGAAATACTCCATGGATTTCATATCTACATCCTAACCAAACAAGCTGCATATATTAACATATTGATGGAGTTCAATCGTTTATAAACGATCGATCTCAACAAACAATATTTTCATGGTTCGAAACTATACTAAACCTTATGATTCTTATAATCTCATGACTTATAGAGATTGATCTCTCATACAAGACATATACCACCCATTCTATGATTCTCTAAGATAAAAGAAAATCTAAAAGAGATAGAGATGAAAGGTAAGGATTATTACCTCAATAACTCTTATGATCTTCCTTGGAAAACTATAAGATCAAGCTCCCAAAGTGTAGGATTTATAAGTATAGCTCTCTTTCTCTCTCAAATAATCTAGGTTGGAATTTGTAAAACTCTCAATTGAAACAATCTAGCCTCATATTTATAGGAAACTAGAATAGAGGGTAATTTAGACTTAACACACTCAACCTCCTTACTATTCATGTGTGGTCACCAAGTAAAATACTTGCTGACCAAGCCTTATGCTTGGCTTCCACTCCAAGGTGGCCGGCTCACTGTAACATTCTAGAATTTTTATTATTATATTAAATATTTATTGAATTATTTAAATATTTAATGGATGTGTTTATTGTTGAATAAATAATTGTTCAAATTTGAATTGATGTGGTTAATTATTTGTTAAATAAATAATTAAGCAAAATTAATTATTTTGCTAATTTCATTTAATTATTAAGTTAGAGAATTTTGATTAATTGAATTTTGATTCTTTGAATTTTTTGCTAATTTTGATTAATTGAATAAAGTTATAATTATATAGAAAATTATAATTTTGGTGTATTAATTTATGTGATGAAGTGATTAAATAAATTGTTATTATGATTAATTTAATTAAATTAATGTGTGACAAATAACCTTGTTATAAAGGAGTTACTAAAATAACTTAAAGGAGTTTTAATTCAATTTTTCCAAACAAGGCCTAAGGCCTATTAAGTCTTTAATTTATTTGAATTTTACCAAACAAGGTGTTAGGATTAATGGGTTATTTTGTTAGTGGTTAACCAAACAAGCCTTATGGCTTTTGATTTTAAAATTCACATAAGCGATATCGATTATGTTTATAATTATATTATATAATTAAATATATATAATATCTATATACGTTATTTGGTTAAGGCGTATGTTTGAGAGAGAGGTTAGAGAAAAGAAAGAAAACTAGGAGAGAAGAAGAAGAAAAAAAGAAGAAGAGAGAAAAGAAGGCTAGAGATTGGAGAAGGAGGCTCGAGAGTAGAAAAGATTAGCCATATCACCATCTTCTTTAAGGTATTCTCCTATTCCTTTTAGTTCTTAAAAGTTTAGTTTTATCTTCCCAAATTCTCTGTAGAATCTTTGTGTACGCATGAATTTTTGTTGTTATGTGGCTTTATATGTCATAATAGTGATGTTAAAACTATTTTCATGGGTTATAATCAAAGAATTCTTGTTATGTATATGTTTGTGAAGAAAATGTTTTTACAGAGAGTTTTTATGAAAATTTATTGTTTAGCTTAAAGTAGAAATTGAGGGTGAATTAGTGGTTTAGTTGATAAATTGATCGTTTGATTTGTTAGAGTGTGTATAATCATTGATAAAGACACTTTGAATTAGTGGTTTTGGTTGAAAAACAAAAGTTATAGTGTTGATTTTCATTGAAATATCAAAAAAGTGAGTTTTAGCCAAAAATAGTGAATTTAGGTGTGTTAATTTTGTTTTTTATGTGGTTGTATGGGTAGAGTCATGTTTAGAGTTTGTGAAATATGTTTTCATGAAGTTGTTATATGATTTACATAATATTTGGTCTGTTAGAAACGAGCTTGTTGGCCAAAATTGGCTTTTACTGTGTTGTTGTCGAGGTTCGTCTGCGAGGTTCGCAAGTCGGCCATGGCATGGCGGACTCACCGATACCTTTGTTATGTCTTGAACACATGCTCTCACGCTTGTGTGACCTTGTAGCCTTGATCTCCGTGTCATGACGCCATGCTCACGCTCGGTAGCATGCCTTGTAGCCTTGATCTCCGCATCATGACGCCATGCTTGTATGCAATGTGACCATAGTAGTGTAAATGTGCGCCATGATGTGAGTTAAGCGAGAATAGTCGACGATTGTACTTTTTGTACACGAAATTTTAAGAAAAGTTATGTGATGATAGTAGGACTGCTAAATGTTGATTTTAGTATTTCTATAGTATGAATAAGTATGTTATTAAGAATTAACTTGTGTTATAACTCGATTATGTGATTAAAAATCCAATTTTAAATGATGAACGTACTTAGTTATGTTTGTAAGATGGTAATGACTAATTATGTTATGATGACATATGTTTATAGGATATTGTGATTCGTATTGATTTGGTTTAGCCTACGAGCAAGGCAAATTCTCTAACTCTAATTTTGTAATTGGAATCAATTATTGTTCCTAATATAGTAATGCAAGTTCTTTAACTCTACTTTTAGAATTGTGCAATCGCTTAAATTTTCTTTGAGCAAGTTTTTCTAATCCTTTATCTTGTTGAACTAATTATGGTTTTCAATTCGATTATGATATAATGATGTAAGTTATTTTTGAGCAAGTTATTCTTGTATTTAACTTGTTGTTTAGCATACAAATTTTTATATTCTAATGTTGAACATTTTTATCGATCAAATTGTTATGCATGCTTAGTATTTAATTCTAATTTACCTTGGCTTTTATTGTTCAAGCAAGGTGTTATAGTTATTCAAATTGTATGCTCTTAGATTATTCCTAAGGCATGACTTTAGTTTACTATGATTGATTCAATCACGATTATTCCATAGTGAAATGTTCTTGGTTTCATTCAACTAATCCTTAGTTGATGTTCGTTGAATTCCAAATTACCCTGAAAGCTTATCCAAACCAAACTTCCTTTGGTGCGGACTTGTACTCTAAATATTGAGATGAACAACCCTAATGTTATGATTAGGGGTTAACTTACGCATAGCGTTAAATGTTTGTGCACAATACATTGTACGAAAGGCTGATCCCCCTAAGTACGAGGAGTCCTTATAGTCTTATGATTGTTGGAGTTGAAAGATTGCTCGCAACTGTGGACATAGTTCATGGTCTTATGACTCTCAGTTATATTTATTCCACATTTTGGATTTCAGTTTCTGATTATAGATGATAGATTACTATTCTTTGTTGATGAGCCTATTATTAGCAGTTATTATTACTATACTCCTGTTGATTTCATATTGTATCAAGTGAGCAATTGTTTTGCTCACTCTTGCATATTTTAAAACTCATTGCAGCTAAAGAAGAGAAGGTAGATGAACCTTTGTCTAGCAAAGGAAAGGGAAAAATGTGCAAGTGATGAAGACTTGTATTTTTACTTTAGACTTTTATTATGATGATCTTAGACTTGGTTTTAATGAAGTTTATTTAATTTCTACATTTGAATGATTGTATTTAAAGGTTAGATAACCTGGTAGATTTTATTATTTAACCCTTTAATGGAAAAGGTTTTATTATCCAGTTTTATTGTGATTGGGTAGTTAGATATGAATGTTTGATTAAGTGAACACCAAATCCTGTGGGAATGAACTACCTAGATTTGAGGGTGTCACAAGTTGGTATCAAAGCCTTAGGTTATGAACCTTAGGTGCGGGAAAAGCCTTAGGAAGTAACCTTCGAGAAGATAGTGATGATAAATTATTATCGAGTTTTAAGGAGAAAGGAATAAAACACTTATGTGCTTATGTGTTTACAACTTATGTGCTCGTGAAAGTCGAGTAGTGATGATTAATAACTAAAACTTAAAAATTTTGTTGTCAGGATGACTAATGTCGGAGAATCCAGTCAGGCTAGGGAGGAAGGACCTCAGATGCCTAGAGAGGAGGAATCTCGTGATATTCAAGTGGTTTGGGAACAACTGCTTCCATGAGAGTCAGCTCCATTACTCACAGTGGTCGAGGAGGATGATGATGATAATGTAGAAACAGATGAGGAAGATCCCGTGGAGCTGTCGTAGACGGATGAAGAGGAAGATGAGGAAAGGATTCCACTTAACTCGATAGCTGGCTGTATATAGGATGAGGTGCATGACCGCAATGTGGAACTTCAAGATACTGTTGAGGAATTGCAAGAGATAGTAGCTGAACAACAGACTTCGTTGGCATAGAAGGACGACGAGATTCAGGATCGAGAAGAACAACTAAACAATGATGAAGAGAAACTGGTTCGCACTGAAGAAGAGAACGATCAAATGAGAGCAGAGGTTGCAGAGTTGAAGAGCAAGTTGAGAGAAGAATCTGCAAAAAGGGCAAGAACCGAAGACGCGTATAGTGAAGCTTATCAACAAGCCGAAATAGCAAAGGGAGATGCACAAGCAAAGAGAAAGAAGATGGAAGAAATGGATAACGTGTTCAACACCGTGATCAATTGAGCTCAAGATCGGGCCATGGGTTATCCAATTCAGTTCGAGACGCTACCCTCATTCATACTGGACCATCGGACCATGTTCCGAGTTATAGAAGAAGAGCGTCGTAAGACTTTGCAGTATCTTAATAGGACAACTTAGGAAGTGAACTTGATTTATGATTTATGTTATGATAAGTATTATGTTAATCCCAAGTGTTATGCAACCTATGGGATATGATGATGATGTCCTGAAACTTTAGTAGTTTAGGAAAATAATGTAAGTAGCAGTGATGCTATTGATATGATGTTTTCAAAGAAGTTATGAATAAAAGTTATTATTTTCTTTTATCCAAAGTGTTATGTGTTATATGTTATGAAGTGATTACTTTATGGGGGCAAGTTAAGTAGAAATTACTTTAAAAGAGTTGAGCAATAATCTAAGGAATGTATTCTTTTTAATAGAAAATGCCTCCAAGACGTCAACCACCTCGTCAGAGAACCACCAAGGGAACCAACAACGATAATGCTGAAGCTAACCTGTTCAGCAGCTGGTGATGTTACTAACAGGTGCACTGCAAAATCAATCGCAGAATCAACCTCAGAACCAAGGTGCTACGTTTAAGGACTTCAAGGCGATTGGACCACCAGAATTCCGTGGATCCATGAAACAAGTTGAGGCACGAACATGGATTATAGAGATCGAGAAGGTTTTTGATGTTGCTAGGGTAGAGGAGAATCAGAAGACTGCTTTTGCAACGTTTATGTTGAAGGAGGAGGCTAGTTATTGGTGGCAGGCCAACAAGACTCGGGAAGGACTAGGAGTAATGACCTATGATAGGTTTAAGTAGCTGTTCTTCGAGACTTATTTCCCTGAGAGTTCGAAGATTCAGCTAGAGGTCCAGTTTTTGGAACTGCAGCAGGGAACGATGACGATATCGGAGTATGCCGCGAAATTCAACGAGTTGGCGAGGTTTGCGCCATACCAAGTTGGCACAGATGAACGCAAGACGAAGAGGTTTGAACGGGGACTGAAGACCTGGTTGTTTAGTAGGGTTTCCCTATTCCAATTGAAGACATTTGCAGTTGTGATAGAGAAGGCGATTCTCAGCTGAAAGTGGAGGCGAGGTGGTAACAAAGCATAATCAAGAGCAGAGAAAGAAGAAAAGTGAAGGTGAAGCTAAGAGTAGTGGTAACGGTAGTAATGGCAACAACCTGAAGAGGAAGTGGAATGGGAATGGAGGAGCTAGAAATCAGCAAAGAAACCAGCAAAATAAGAAGTTCGAATCATGTGCTACGTGTGGAAAGTTTCATAAGGGAGTGTGTTTCTTTGGGGAAGCGAGTATGCTTCAATTGTGGCGGGAGGGTCACATCGCCCCAAATTGCACTCAAGCTAATAAGAATGTGTGCTTCACGTGCGGATCCAAGGATCACTTTGCTCGTGAATGCCCCAAGAAGAGATCTGGTGAGACAAATGGGAGCAAGGGAAATGCTAGTGGAGGTGCGTTGGCTATTGCGGGACCAACAACAACAAATAAGCCCTGACGGAACCTTCAACATGGTATGCAAGATCTTTGTGTAATCAAAGGATGTGGTGTCAGGTATTATCCCGATCAATGATATTGACGCCAATATATTATTTGATTCGGGTGCTAATTGTTCATTTATATTTGATGAATTTGCTATGCGATTAGTATTGCCTAGTGAAGAATTGAATTTCCCTTTAAACATAAAAATTGCGAATAAGGAAGTAGTTCATGTTAGGTTCGTATATAAGAACTGTAGGGTGAACATTAAGTGAAATATTTTGATGGTAGATTTGATTCCGATCAGGCTAGGAGAGTTTGACGTTATTTTGGGAATGGATTGGTTGTTCGATTATGGAGCGATAATTGGCGCCAAAAGAAATGTGTAAACCTTATGACTCCGTCCAAAGGTAGTATTCAATGGTATCAAATCGCCTAGACAAATGAGATGTCTGACGATTATGCAGGCCAAAAAGTTATTGAGTCAGGGCTGTGTGGGTTATTTAGCTTACATAGTCTATACTAAGAAGAAGGGTGTGAAACTGGAAGAAATACCAGTGGTTAAGGAATTTATGAACGTGTTTCCAGAGGATTTGCCAAGACTTTCGCCTGACAGAGAAATCGAGTTCGTGATCGACTTATCGCTAGGAATCGCTCCGATATCGAAAGCCCCGTACAGAATAGGTCCGGAGGAGATGAAAGAACTGATGGTACAACTACAGGAGCTGTTGGACAAGAAATACATTCAACCGAGTGTGTCACCGTGGGGAGCACCGATGTTATTCATAAAGAAGAAGGATGGGTCAATGCATCTTTGCATTGATTATAGAGAGTTAAACAAAGTCACTATTAAGAACAAATATCCTTTGCCGAGAATAGATGACTAGTTTGATCAATTGAAGGGTGTTAGATATTTCTCGAAAATAGATTTGAGAAGTGGGTACCATCAACTGAAGGTAAGAAAGGAGGATCTACCGAAGACGTCATTCCAAACTCGGTATGGACATTACAAATTTTTGGTGATGTCTTTTGGTTTGACAAACACCCCTGCAGCGTTCATGGATTTGATGAGCAGGTGTTTAAACCATTTTTGGACAAGTTTGTGGTGGTGTTTATCGGCGATATTACGGTGTACTCTAAAACTCAAGAGGAACATGTGGAACATTTACGTCTACTTATTTGGAGACGCTAAGAAAAGAAAAGTTGTATGTGAAATTCTCTAAATGTGAATTTTGGTTGGGCGATGTACAATTTCTTGGGCACGTAATTGTGAGGATGGAATTTTAGTGGATCCATCAAAGGTTGAAAGCTGTGATAAATTGGGAACAACTGAGAACTCCATCAGAAATGAGAAGTTTCTTGGGATTAGCAGGGTATTACAGACGGTTTATCCAGGATTTCTCCAAGATTGCCACTCCGTTAACAAATTTAACGAGGAAATCTATAAAATATGTTTGGACGGAGAAGTGTGAAGAAAGTTTCCAAGAATTGAAAAAAAAGCTAAGTATGGCACATGTGTTGTCATTACCAGATAATACGGTAAATTTTGTGGTGTATAGTGATGCTTCACACAAGGGATTAGGGTGTGTCCTTATGTAAGACGGTAAAGTCATCACGTATGCATCAAGACAATTGAAAGATTACGAAAAAGGGTACCCGACTCATGATTTAGAGTTGGCGGCGGTTGTATTTGCTCTGAAGATATGGAGACACTATCTCTACGAAGAGAAATATGAGATCTACACAGACCATAAAAGTATGAAGTATATTTTCACACAGAAGGACCTGAACATGCGTTAAAGAAGATGGATGGAACTGATAAAAGATTATGATTGTGAGATCTTTTATCATCCAGGCAAAGAAAACGTGGTTGCAGATGCCTTGAGTAGGAAAGGCAGGGAAAAGTTGATGTTGTTAACTAATAAGGAGGAGCTTATTACAGTAATGTCAAGGTTAGAGTTGGAAATCAAATTTCCAAGAGAATCTGATGAAAGATGTTACCAGATGGAAGCCAGTCCAACTTTGGTGGACAAAGTGAAGAACGCTCAACTGCAGGATGAGGAATGCAGAAAAATCAGAGAAAGTGTGGTTGAGGGAAAAGACGTGAAATACAAGATTGATACCTATGGAATGATGAGATTTGAAGGAAGAATATGGGTTCCAGCAATACCAGAGATTAAAGAAGAAATCTTGACTGAAGCTCATAACTCGAGATATTCGATTCATCTAGGAAGTACGAAGATGTATCAAGATTTGCAGCGACATTTTTGGTGGCCAAATATGAAAAGAGACGTTGTAGAATGCATTTCAAAGTGCTTGACATGTCAGAGAGTCAAGGCCGAGCACCAAAGACCAAGCGGGTTACTTCAACCGTTGGAGATACCGGAATGGAAATAGGAACATATCACAATGGATTTTGTGGTAGGTCTTCCAACAACTCAGAAAGGATACGATGCGATATGGTTGATAGTGGACAGATTGACAAAATCTGCACACTTTTTGCCAATAAAGATTAGATTCAATCTTGATCAGCTGGCAAAGTTATATGTTAAAGAGATTGTGTCGAGAAATGGAGTTCCAGTGTCAATTGTGTCAGATAGAGATCTGAGGTTCACATCAAACTTCTGGAAGAGACTACAAGAATGTATGGGAACCCGATTCACGAATGAGTCTCGCATATCATCCATAAAACGGATGGCCAAAGCGAACGAACGATTCAGACATTGGAAGATATGTTGAAAGCATGCGTCATGGATTTCAAAGGAAGCTGGGATGAACAATTACCATTGGTGGAATTTGCCTACAATAACAACTACCAAGCTAGCATCGGCATGCCGCCCTACGAAGCATTATACGGCAGGAAGTACAGAACTCCACTGTGCTGGGATGAAGTCGGAGAACCTCAACTATTAGGACCAAAACTGGTACAACAAACTACTGAGGTTATCAAACTCATCAGAACAAGATTGATAGCTGCTCAAGATAGATAAAAGAAATATGCTGATCAACACAAACAGGATCGTGTATTCGACATAGGAGATTTCTTATTCCTAAAGGTTTCTCCTTGGAAGGGAAAATTTTGATTTGGTAAGAAGGGGAAACTAAGTTTGAGATTTATTGGACCCTTCGAAGTGATGCGAAAGGTTGGAGAATTGGATTACGAGGTAGCTCTACCTCCGGAGTTGCAAAACATTCATAATGTTTTTCACGTATCGGTGTTACGACCGTACAAACCTGATTACAAGAACGTGATTGAGTACGAACCATTGCAGTTTGAGAAATATTTGTCCTATGAAGAGGTTCCTATCCAGATAGTCTATAGGAAAGAACAAGTGCTCAGGAATATGGTGATACCTTCTGTGAAGGTAATTTGGAGGAACAACAATGTCGAAGAGGCTACGTGGGAACTCGAAGCTGAAATGATGAATAATTACCCTGAGTTATTTGTTTAATCGTGTCTTCGATTTTGGAGGCAGAATATTTGTAAGTAGGGGAGAATGTGACGAATGAATTATTTGAATTGTGATTGTTTGCATTGTGATTATGGGGACAGAATTCTTGTAAAGAGGGAATGATGTAACATTTTAGAATTTTAATTGTTATATTAAATATTTATTGAATTATTTAAATATTTAATGAATGTGTTTATTGTTGAATAAATAATTATTCAAATTTGAATTGATGTGGTTAATTATTTATTAAATAAATAATTAAGGAAAATTAATTATTTTGCTAATTTCATTTAATTATTAAGTTAGAGAATTTTGATTCATTGAATTTTGATTAATTGAAATATTTTGCTAATTTTGATTAATTGAATAAAGTTATAATTTTGATGGTATTGATTTATGTGATGAAGTGATTAAATAAATTATTATTATGATTAATTTAATTAAATTAATGTGTGACAAATAACCTTGTTATAAAGGAGTTACTAAAATAACTTAAAGGAGTTTTAATCCAGTTTTGCCAAATAAGGCCTAAGGCCTATTAAGTCTTTAATTTATTTGAATTTTACCAAACAAGGTGTTAGGATTAATGGGTTATTTTTTTAGTGGTTAACCAAACAAGCCTTATGGCTTTTGATTTTAAAATTCACATAACTGATATCAGTTATGTTTATAATTATATTATATAATTAATATATATAATATCTATATACATTATTTGGTTAAGACGTATGTTAGAGGAGAGAGGCTAGAGAGAAGAAAGAAAACTCAGAGAAGAAGAAGAAATGAAGAAAGAAGAGAGAAAACAAGGCTAGAGATTGGAGAAGGAGGCTCGATAGTAGAAAAGATTTGCCATATCACCATCTTCTTCAAGGTATTCTCCTATTCCTTTTAGTTCTTAAAAGTTTAGTTTTATCTTCCCAAATTCTCTATACAATCTTTGTGTAACCTTGAATTTTTGTTGTTATGTGGCTTTATATGTCATAATAGTGATGTTAAAACTATTTTCATGGGTTATAATCAAAGAATTATTGTTATGTATATGTTTGTGAAGAAAATGTTTTTACAGAGTTTTTATGAAAATTTATTGTTTAGCTTAAAGTAGAAATTAAGGGTGAATTAGTGGTTTAGTTGATAAATTGATCGTTTAATTTGTTAGAGTGTGTATAATCATTGATAAAGACACTTTGAATTAGTGGTTTTGGTTGAAAAACAAAAGTTACAGTGTTGATTTTCATTGAAATATCAAAAAAGTGAGTTTTAGCCAAAAACAATGAATTTAGGTGTGTTAATTTTGTTGTTTATGTGGTTGTATGGGTAGAATCATGTTTAGAGTTTGTGAAATATGTTTTCATGAAGTTGTTATATGATTTACATAATATTTGGTCTGTTAGAAACGAGCTTGTAGGCCAAAATTGGCTTTTTCTATGTTGTTGTTCGAAATTTATCTCGCCGAGAAAGTGCATTATTCGGGCCATGCACCTGAGACTTTCTTGATACCTTTGTGGCGCCATGACACCATACTCATGCTCCTTGCCTTGTGGCGTTGTAGCCTTGATCTCAACGCCTTGTGACCCCATGCTCACTTATGCCATGTGCGACCATGTAGTGTAAAGCGTAGGCGTAGCAACGCTTGAGTTAGCATAATGGTCCCGACGATTGTACTTTTTTGTACGAAATTTTAAGAAAAATTATGTGATGATAGTAGGACTACTAAATGTTGATTTTAGTATTTCTATACTATGAATAAGTATGTTATTAACAATTAACTTGTGTTATAACTCGATTATTTGATTAAAAATCCAATTTTAAATGATGAATGTACTTAGTTATGTTTGTAAGATGGTAATGACTAATTATATCATGATGACATATGTTTATAGGATATTGTGATTCGTATTGATTTGGTTTAGCCTACGAGAAAGGCAAGTTCTCTAACTCTACTTTTGTAATTGGAATCAATTATTGTTCCTAATATAGTAATGCAAGTTCTTTAACTCTACTTTTAGAATTGTGCAATCGCTTAATTTTTTTTTGAGCAAGTTTTTCTAATCCTTTATGTTGTTGAACTAATTATGGTTTTCAATTCGATTATGATATAATAATGTAAGTTTTTCTTGAGCAAGTTATTCTTGTATTTAACTTGTTATTTATCATGCAAATTTATATATTCTAATGTTGAACATTTTTATCGATCAAATTGTTATGCATGCTTAGTATTAAATTCTAATTAACCTTGGCTTTGTATTGTTCAAGCAAGGTGTTATAGTTATTCAAATTGTATGCTCTTAGATTATTCCTAAAGCATGACTTTAGTTTACTATGATTTATTCAATCACAATTATTCTATAGTGAAATATTCTTGGTTTCATTCAACTAATCCTTATTTGATGTTCGTTGAATTCCAAATTACCCTGAAAGCTTATCCAAACCAAACTTCCTTTGGTGCGGACTTATACTTTAAATACTGAGATGAACAACCCGAATGTTATGATTAGGGGTTAACATATGCGTAACGTTAAATATTTGTGCACAATACATGGTACGAAGGGCTGATCCCCCTAAGTACGAGGAGTCCTTATAGTCTTATGACTGTTAAAGTTGGAGTTGAAAGATTGCTCGCAACTGTGGACATAGTTCATGGTCTTATGACCCTCAGTTATATTTATTCCACATTTTGGATTTCAGTTTCTGATTATAGATGATAGAGTACTATTCATTGTTGATGAGCCTATTATTGGCAGTTATTATTACTATACTCCTGTTGATTTCATATTGTATCCAGTGAGCAATTGTTTTGCTCACTCTTGCATATTTTAAAACTCATTGCAGCTAAAGAAGAGAAGGTAAATGAACCTTCGTCTAGCAAAGGAAAGAGAAAAATGTGCAAGTGATGAAGACTTGTATTTTTACCATAGACTTTTATTATGATGATCTTAGACTTGGTTTTAATGAAGTTTATTTAATTTCCGCATTTGAATGATTGTATTTAAAGGTTAGATAACCTGGGAGATTTTATTATGTCACCCTTTAATATGAAAGGTTTTATTATCCAGTTTTATTGTGATTGGGTAGTTAGATATGAATGTTTGATTAAGTGAACACCAAATCATGTGGGAATGAAGTACCTAGCTTTTGGGGTGTCACACCCACCAATTGCCATGGGTCATCCCATGGGTTGTCCCATGGGTTTTACCCATTCTGTGACCCACCGGTTCGATCCACGGTTCGGTTTAAATGAATTGGGCTTAACTAAATAAACATTGGGCCTTGACTTGGGCTCAACTCACTAATCTCCTTGGGCTTGGTCATTTAATAATTGGACTAATAGAAATTCAACTCAAATGACTTATTCATTAAGACTTAATCTTAATCCTATAATACGAATCGTATTCTACACGTACAATTCACGTATTCTTTCCATATACTACACGTACAATAATCGTATTGTACTTCGTATTTAATCAATGTATTATACATAGATACTAAATAGTATCATACTTGTATAACACTCGCATTAACCTTAACACAATTCCTTCTACGCATATTATTTCCTTCTCCAAAATCAATATACTCAACCCTTAAGGTTTAAGTCTGCAGGCGAAAACAGCGTTTGCCATAAATGAAATATTATCTGATATTCCAGTTAATCTCAATATTATAACATTACGCGTTTCTCAAAATTTCAAATTAATTCCCCTAACAGAAATGGATGAATAGTGTCTTTACGAAAATTTCTCGGAAAATAATTATTTTTGTCTTGGAAATTCCAAACAAATAATTCTAGCACATAGCCAGATTACCAACCACGTTAGCATATTCTAGGTCATAGAACAACCTTCACATAGCTTTCTCACATAATAAATCAATTAAATTCTTTTAATTCACATAATCAAGTAATAATTTAATTGTCATAAAAATACGATTTTCTCGGGCGTTATATTCTCTCCCCCTTATAAGGATTCTGTACCTAGAATCTTAGCTTATAATTATATAAACAAATGAGGAAAATCTTCCTTCATTTTACTCTCGAGCTCCCACGTTTCTTCTTCAGCATTGTGGTTTCTCCATAACACCTTCACTGAAGGTATTACCTTATTTCTTAAAACTTGTTCTTTCCTATTAATAATTTGAACTGGAAGTTCCTCGTAGGACAAGTCTTTCTCTATCTGAATAAATTCATACTCTATTACGTGTTTATAGTCTGGTTTATAAGGACGCAACACTAACACATGAAACACATTATGAATGTGTTCCATCTCAGGAGGTAAAGCCACTTCATAAGCTACCTCTCCTACTCTTCTTAAAATCTCAAAAAGTCCTACAAACCTTGGACCTAACTTCCCTTTCTTCCCAAAACATATCTTCCCCTTCTAAGGCGATACTTTTAGAAAAGCAAATGATCCTACATCGAATTCTCTATTTTCTCTGTGAGGATCCGCATACTTCCTCTGCCTATCTTGAGTAGCAACTAATCGAGTACGTATTAATTTCAACATGTCCGCCGTCTACTGTACCATCTCAGGTCCCAACATCCGACGTTCACCCACCTCATCCCAACACAATGGAGTTCGGCACTTCCTTTCATACAACGCTTCGTAAGGCGGCATGCCTATACTAGCGTTAAAACTATTTTTGTACGAAAAGTGCACCAATGGCAGATATTCATCCCAACTCCCTTTGAAATCCATAACGCAACATCTTAACATATCTTCTAGCGTTTGAATTATCCTCTCACTCTGACCATCCGTTTGAGGATGATACGTCGTACTCAATCTTAACTGTATTCCTATTTGCTCTTGCAAACTCCTCCAAAAGTTCGATGTGAATCATGGATCACGACCTGACACGATCGAAACAGGTGCTCCATGTCTGGAAATAATTTCCTTGACATACAGCTTAGCTAACTGATCCAAGTTATACTTGACTCCTATTGGTAGAAAATGAGCCGATTTCGTCAATCGATCCACTATCACCCAAATAGCATTGTATCCTTTTCTGGTTGTCGGAAGTCCCACCACAAAGTCCATCGTGATG